>CAJQUW010012775.1:0-121919 GCA_907163375.1 Prostheceraeus crozeri
AGGTGGTGGGTGGAGGTCGGGGTGATTGTAGTTGGTGAGTAGGGTTGTGGGAGTGACGGGTTTGGTTGTGGATGTGTTGTGGGATGTGTTTTATAAGTGCGATTTGGTGTTGTAGTTGGGGGGGTGGGAGAGAGTGAGGGTGGGGTGGGTGGGTTGGGGGTTGGTGGTCTGGGTGGGGGTGTGAGTGTGGTGGTGTTGAGTCGTGGGAGTAATGTGTGGCGGTGGGTGTGTTGAGGTGGTTTGTGTGTGTCGTTTGGGTGGTGTAGTTTTGTGGGTGGGGGTGGGGGGTTGTGGGTGGTGGTTGGGAGTGTGTGGTGTTGGTGGGGGGTGATTGGGTGTTTGTTGTGGGGTGGGGGGGGTGTTGGTTTTTTTGTGTGTGGTGGGTAGTTGTTGTGATGGGGAGTATGGGGGGGGGGGGGGGGTGTGTGTCTGGTTGGTGGGGGGTGGGGGGTGTTGGTGTGGTGTCGGGTGGGTGGGGTGGGGGTGTGGTGGTGGCGTGGGTTGTATAGGTGGGTGTGGTATGTGGTGGGTGGGGGGGTGTTGGAGTTGGGTATTTTAGTTGTATTATGTGATGGTATTTGAGATTTAGGAGGTTAGATTTAGACTTTAATTAGAAATTATTTGGATTTGATAGGAGGGTTTTTAGTTATTTAATTTTATAGGTATGTATGATGATTATTTGTTAATTTAGTACATAGTTATTTTGGAGGTCTGTAATTTATAGTTTTAGTTTAATCAGTTTTTTTGTGATTTGAATTTTTTTTGTATTTGAGATTATTTTTTTTCATTAATGTTGATGTATATTTTTTTGTATTTTTTTTTGTGTTTTGATTTAGTTTTTGGGTTAGAGATTTATTGATGTTTGGATTGTGCTTTAGGTAGACTAGGTTTGTTATTGGACTTTTGTTTTAGTATTATTTATGACGTTTTTTGTTTGGTGGGGGTGGATGGTGTTTAGACTAGGGGTTTTAGTTTTGTGTGTATTTAGGTAGTCTTTTGTGTTGGTGTAGAAGGGAGAGTCTGGAATATCTGTGGATGTTTGGGAGGGATAGGTTTTTGTACTATTTGTTTTGTAGTCTTGAGAGTTTGTCTTGGGTGGTGTTTTTGTATGTGGGGTGTGCTGCGAGGTTATTTGATGGTTGGAGTGTCGGTGTGGTGATGGGGGGGGGTGTTGGGGGGGTGGGGGTTGTGTGCTTGTGTGGGCGAGTGTGGTGAGGTGGTGTCTGTGGAGGGGGGGGTGTGGGTTGTGGGTGGTGGGGTGTTGGGTGATGGTGGGGTGGGGATGTGTTTTGGGGTGGGGGTTTGGGTGAGGTGTGGGGTGTTTAGACTTGTTTATGGAGATTTTGGGAGGGTTTGTGTTATTTTTTTGTGTGAGTTTGGTGTATGTGTGTGTGGGTAAATTTTGTTGAGATTTTTTTGAGTTTAGATTAGTTATGGTTAGGTTTTGGATTTATTGTGAGGATGTGGATTATGTGTTTTTTAGATTGAAGAGGTTTAGAATTTATTAGTTTTAGATTTTATTTTTTAGTAGTGTTGTATGTGTTTGTACTATTTTTATTTGGTGGACTATTGTAGGTGTTGTTGGGATGTTTGTGTTTTTGATTAGTTTGGTATTTTGTTTAGTAGATGTAGAATTAGTATTGTTTATGTTGATTTGTGTGTTTAGGTGAATTATTTGAATTATTTATGTTTGATTTTAGACGGAGACTATATAGGACATTTTTGGGGGTTGTTTTTTTTGACGTTTTGTTGGAGTTGTGAGTGAGTGGTGCTGGGGGTGTATGCCTTTAGAGTCCCCCCTGTTGGTAGTCTTCCTTCGCCGCACCTATTTGATAGGTGTGTGTTATGTTCCGCCGCTCGTATAGTTGTCCGTGCCGGAGGACTCAGGTGAATCATAGTTTATAGTGTAGATTTGATATTTTTGGGTGTGGTGTATTGTTGTTGGTTTTTGGGTATTGCTTGTGAGGAGGTAGGGTTTTAGATTGTGGATGTTAGTGTGGAGTTTTTAGTTGTGGTTTTTGGGTTGTGTGGTAGGAGGTGTGTTTGGGGGTTTTGTTCTGATTTGGTGTTGATGGTTGTTTAGACTTTTGAGTTTTTTATGTTGGGAGGATGGTGTTGGGTGTCTGGTGGGGTGGGTTTGTACATTTTGTTGATGTTGGGTTTTGTGAGACTAGTCCTCTTGGGTAGAGTGTGGGTGGTGGGAGTGGAGTTAGTTTTAGTTGTGGGTTTATTTATATTAGGGGAGGTGTGGGTAGTAGTGAGTGTTGGGGGTGGAGATTGGATTGGATGGTTGTCAGTTTGTTTGGTTGTTGTTTTTTGGTTGGGGTTTTGATTGAATATTTGGTGTCTTTTTTTTTGATGATTCTGATTGTGAGTTCGATTTTGTTGTGGAAGTTTTTTTGTGTTTTGAGTGTATATTTGGTTAGTTGTTTGTGTGGATTGACTGTGGTAGTGTTTTGGTTGTGTTAGATAGTTTGGGTTTGATGGGGGTGTGGTTTGATGTGGTGGTGTGTGGGGTTTGTGATGTGGTTGTGGGGGTGGGGGTGGGTGGTTGGTGTGGTGGGGGGGTTTGGTTGGGGTGGGTGTGGGGGGGGGTGGGGTGTTTTGGTGTTGGGTGGTTGTGGGTGTGTGTTGGGGGTGGGTGTTGGGTGGGTGGGGTTTGGGTGTGTGTGGTTGGGTGGGGTGGGGGGGTTGGTGGTGTGGTGGGTGGGGTGGGGGTGTGTGTGGGTGGGGTGTGGGTTTGGGGGGGTGGGTGGGTGGGGGTGTGGGTGGTGGGTTGGGTGGGGGGTGTGTGGGTGGTGGGGGTGGGTGTGGTGTGTGGGGGTGGTGGGGGGGGGGGGTGTTGGGTGGGGGGGGGGGGTGGTGGGGGGTGGTTGTGTTGGGGTGTTGTGTGTGGGTGGGGGTGGGGGTGGGGGGGGTGGTGGTGTGGGGTGGTGGGGGGGGTGTGGGGTGGTGGGTGGGGGGGTGGTGGGGGGTGGGGTGTGGGGGGGGGTGGGGGTGGGGTGGGGGTGGGTGGGGGGTGGGGGTTGTGGTGGGGGGTGGTGTGGGGGGGGGGGTGTGGGGGGTGGGGTGGTGGGTGGGGGTGGGGTGTGGGTGGTGTTTGGGGGTGGGGGGTGGTGGTGGGTGGGTGTGGGGGGTGGGGGTGTGGGGGTGGGTGGGGGTGGGTGGTGGGGTGGTGTGGGGTGGGGTGGGGGTGGTTGTGGTGGGGTGTGGTGGGTTGGTGGGGGTGTGGGTGGGTGGGGTGGGGTGGTGGTGGGTGTGGGGGTGTGGGTGGGGGGTGGGGGTGGGTGGTGTGTGGGGTGGGTGGTGTGGGTGTGGTGGGGGGTGTGGGTGGGGTGGGGGTGGGTGGGGGGTGTGGGTGGGTGGTGGGGGGGGTGTGGGTGGGGGTGGGTGGGGTGTGGGTGTGTGGGGGTGGTGGGGTGGTGTGGGTGGTGGTGTGGGGTGGGTGGGGTGGGTGTGGGGGGGGTGGGGTGGGGTGTGTGGTGGTGGGGTGGGGGGGTGGTGGTGGGTGTTGGTGGTGTGGGGGTGGGTGGGGTGGGTGTGGGGTGGGGGGTGGTGTGGTGGGTGGGTGGTGGGGGTGGGTGTGGTGTGGGGTGGGGTGGGTGTGGGGGGGTTGGTGGGGTGGTGGGTGGGGTGGTGGGGTGTGGGGGGTGGGTTGTGGGGGGGTGGTGTGTGGTGGTGGGGTGTGGGGTGGGTGGTGGGTGGGGGTGGGTGTGGGTGGTGTGTGGTGTGGGGGGGTTGGTGGGGTGTGGTGGTGGTGTGGTGGGGTGTGGGTGTGTGGTTGTGGGTGTGGGGTGGGTGGGTGGTGGGGTGGGGTGGTGGTGTTGGGGTGGGTGGGTGTTGGGGTGGGTGTGTGTGGTGGGGGGGTTGTGGTGTGGGTGGTGTGGGTGGGTGGGGTGGGGGTGTGTGGTGGTGGTGGGTGGTGGGGGTGGTGGGTGTGGGGTGGTGGTGGGGGTGGGTGTGGGTGGGGGGTGGTGTGGTGTGGGTGTGGGGGTGGGGTGGTGGGTTTTGTGTGGGGGTGGTGGGTTGGGGGTGGGGTGTGGGGGTGGTTGGTGGTGGGTTGGTGTGGGGGGTGGTGGGTGGGTGGGGTGGGTGGGGGGTGGGGGTGGTGTGGTTGTGGGGTGGTGGTGGTTGGTGGTGTGTGGGGTGGTGGTGTGGGTGGTTGTGGGTTGGTGTGGGGTGTGGGTGGGTGGTTTGGGTGGTGGGTGGTGGGGTGGTGGTGTGGGGGGGGTGTGGTGGGGTGGTGGGGGTGGGTGGTGTGTGTGTTGTGGGTTGTGGTGGGGTGGGTGGGTGGTTGGGGTGGGGGTGTGGTGGGGGTGGTGGGTGGTGGTTGGGTGGGGGGTGTGGTGTGGTGGGTGGGGGTGGTGTGGGGGGGGGGTGTGGGGTGGTGGGTGGTGGTGGGGGTGGTTGTGGTGTGGGTGGTGGTGTGGGGTGTGGGGTGGGTGGTGGGGGTGGGTGTGGTGGGGTGTGGTGGTTGGGGTGGTGGTGGTGGGGTGGGTGGTGGGGGGTGTGGTGGTGGGGGTGGTGTGGGTGGTGGGTGGGGGGTGTGGTGTGGTGTTGGGTGTGGTGGGGGTGTGGTGGGTGGGGTGGGTGTGTGGTGGGTGGTGGGGTGTGGGGGTGTGGTGGGGTGGGTGGGGTGTTGTGGGTGGGGTGGTGTTTGGGTGTGTTGGGTGGGTGGTGTGGGTGTGTGGGTTGGTGTGGGGTGGTGTTGTGGGTGGGTGGGTGGTGGGGGTTGTGGTGTGGGTGTGGTGGGTGTGGGGGGTGGGTGGTGTGGGGTTTTGGTGTGGGTGTGGTGTGTGGTGGGTGGGGTGGTGGGGGGTGGGGTGTTGGTGGTGTGGGGTGGGTGGTGTGGTTGGTGGTGTTGGGGTGGGGGTGGGGTTGGGTGGTGTGTGTGGTTGTGTGGGTGTTGGTGGTGTTGGGTGTGGGTTGGGGGTGTTGGGTGTGTGTTTGGTGGGGGGGTGTGTTTGGTGGGGTGGTGGTGGGGGTGTTTGGGGTTGGGTTGGTGGTGTGGGTAGTTGGGGGGTGTGTGGGTGGTGGGTGGTTGGGGTTTTGGGTGGTGGTGTGGGTGGTGGGTGGGGGGTGGGTGGGGTGTTTGTGGGGTGGTGGTTGGGGTGTGTGTGGGGGGGGGGGGGTTTGTGTGTGTTGGTGGGGGGGGGGGGGGTTGGGGTTGTGGGTGGTGTGGGTTTTCGGGGGGGTGGGGTGGTGTGGGGTGGGTGGTGGGTTTGGGTGGTGGTGTATGGTTGGGTTGGGGGTGGTGTGGTGTGGGGTGGTGTTGGTGGGTGTTTATGGTGGGGGGTGTTAGGTGGGTGTGGTGGGGGTGGGGTGTGTGAGGGGGGTGTGTGTGAGGGGGGTGAGGGGGTGAGTGTGGGGGGTGTGTGGTGGCGGTTGTTTTTGAATGTTTAGGTTAGACTATGTGTAGTTGTGATTTTTATTAGTATTTTATTTGTTCATTATAGAGTTGTCTATTATTTAGATGTTATATCGGTTTTGTTATTTTATTTATTTTTTTTTAGTAAGAGTATAGTTAGAGTTTATTTTATTAGTATATTGTTTATTATTGTATGTAGTAGTAGTAGACTATATATTTGTTGTGAGACATTAGTATTTTTTTAGACATTGCGTTTTATTAGACATTTTAGTTGTGTTTTTTGTTTTTGTTTATGTGTGGATTTTTTGTTTTTAGATGTTTGTTGGGATAGATTGTTTTTGTGTTATTATTTGTTAGTTTAGTTTTATGTTTTTTTGACGTTTTTGATGGGTATTGCTTGTGTTGGTGGATTGTTAGGTTTATTAGTTGTGGGTGGTGGTTTTGTGTGAGAGAGGGTGTCGCTGGAGTGTTTGTTTTGTGGTTGTATTTGCGGAGAAGGGAGGGTTGTTTGTGGGGTGTGGGAGTGGGGTGTGGTGCGTTGTGTTGGTGTGGGGGGGGGGGTGGAGGATGTGGAGTAGTTGTTATTATTATGAGTCTAAATGTTAGGGTGATTATGTAAGGTTAGGTCCCTTAGTTGATGTGTGAAGTGTACTGAGTGTGGTGGTGTGTGGGGTGTGTGGTTTGTGTCGTTTGTAAAGAGGGGGATGGTGTATTGTGGATTGCTGAGTTATGGTGTAGTTGGGGGTATGGGTGTGGTGGGCGGGGTATTTGGTGTCTTGATGGTTGAGGGTTGATGGTTTGTGTTTGTTGGTGTTGTTGTGGGGGTGAGTGGTGTAGAGTGGTTTTTAGATGAGGAATGGTTGGGTGCTTGTTTGATGGTTTGTGGAGTGTATTTTTGTAGTCAGGGATAAGTGGGGTGTTATGGGGAGACGGTTTGAGTGGTGGTAGGATGTCGTTTTGTTGGTATGGGTGAGGTGGGTGATTTTATATATAGTGATGTAGACTTTAGAAGGTTTTTGTGTTATTGTAGACGTGTTATTAGATATATTTTTTGAGGTTGTTTAGTGTTTTTAGTAGGTTAGTCTTATTTGGATTTTTTTGTATGAGATATTGTGGTTTTGGTGTTGTCGTGGTTGGTGAGTAGTGGGTGTGCTGGTTGTGAATTTGGTGGGTTGGGGGGAGAGTTGGTGTGGTTCGGTGTCTGAGCGGGGTTCGGGTTTGGTGGTGTGGTGGGGTGTTGGGGTTGTTTGGGGGGGTGGTGTTGGGTGGTGTGGTGTGGGGGTGGTGTTTGGTTGGGTGTGGTTTGGTGGGTGGTGGGTGTGTTGTGGCTGGTTGTGGTGTGATGTGGTGGGTTGGTAGTTGGGGGTGTGTGGGGGTGGTGGGGGGTTGGGTGGGGTGGGGTGGGTGTGGGGGTGGGTGTGTTGGTGGGGGGTGTGGGTGGGGTGGTGGTGGGTGGGTGGTGGTGGTGGGGGGGGGGTGTGTGGTGGGGGGGTTGGGGTGTGGGGTTGTGGGGTGGGTGTGTGGGGGTGGTGGGTGTGGGGTGGGTGTGGTGGGTGGTGTGGGTGGTGGTGTGGGGGGGGGTGGTTGGGTGGGGGGTGTGGTGGGTGGGGGGGTGTTGGGGTGTGGTGTGGGGGTGGGTGTGGGGGTGGGGGTGGGGGTGTGTGGGTGTGGGGTGGTTTTGGGGTGGGGTGGTGGGTGGGGTGGTTGGTGGGGTGTGTTGTGGGTGGGGTTGGGTGTGGGGTGTGGGTGTGTGGTGGGGGTGGGGGTGTTGGGTTGTGGTGGGTTGGGTGGGGTGGGGTGTTGGGGTGTTTGTGGTGGGTTGGGTGGGGTGTGTGTGTGGTGTGGTGTGGGTGGGTGGGGTGGGTTGTGGTGGTGGGGGGTGGTGGGGGGTGGGTTGTTTGGGGTTGGGTGGTGGGTTGGTTTGTGGGTGGTGGTGGGGGGGTTGGGTGTGTTGTGTTGTGGGTTGGGGTGGTTTGGTGGGGTTGGGGTGGGTGGTGGAGGGGTGGGGTGTGTGGGGTGGGGGTTGGTTTGGTGGGGTGGGTTGGGTGTTGGGGGTGGTGTGGTGTGGGTGGGGGTGTGGTGGTGTGGTGGGGGGTGGGGGGTGGTTGGGGTTTGGTTGGGTGGGTGTGGTGTGTTGTGGGTGGGGGTGGTGGTTGTGGGTTGGTGTGGGTGGTGGTGTGGTGGGGTGGGTGTGTTGTGGTTTGTGGGTGTGGGTGGTGTGGGGTGGTGGGGGTTTGGTGGGGGTGGTGTTGGGTTGGTGGGTTGGTGTGTGGGGGGGTGTTTGGTGGGGGTGGTGGTGTGGGGTGGGGGTGGTGTTTGGGGGTGTGGTGGGGGTGGTTGGTGGGTGTGGTGTGGGGTTGTTGTGGTTGGTTGGGGTTTTTGGTGGTGGTGGGGGGTTTGGTGGGGGGGTGTGGTGTGGGGTGGTTTGTGTTGGGTGGTGTTTGGGGTGTGGGTGGTGGTTGTGTGGTGGTTTGGGTGTTGGGTTGTGGGTGGGTTTTGTGTGTTTGTGGTTTGGTGGGGGTGTGTTGTGGGTGTTTTTGTGGGTTTGTTGTGTTGTGGTGTGGTTGGGGGTGGTTTGTGGGGGTGTGGTGTGTTGGTTGGTGTGGTGTTTGGGGGTTTGGTGTGGTTTGTGGGTGGGTTGGGGGTGGGTGTTGGTGGGTGGTTGGTGGGTGTGGTGGTGGGTGTGGGTTTGGGTGGTGGGGGTTGGTGTGGTGGTGTTGGTGTTTTGTGTGTTGGGTGGTGTGGTTTGTGGTTGGTGGTGTGGTTTGGTTGTGGTGGGTGTGGTGGGTTGGGGGTTGTGGTGGTGTTGTGGGTTTGGGGTGGTGGGGGGTGTGGTGTGTGGTGTGTTTTGGTGGTTGTGGGTTGGTGGGTTGGTGGGGGTGGAGGTGTGGGTTGTGTTTTGTTGGTGTTGTGGTGGGGGGTTGTGTGGTGTGGGGGTTGTGGGTTGGTGGTGTGGGGTGGGTTGTGGGGGTGGGTGGTGTTTGTGGGGTGTGGGGTGGTGGGTTTGGTGGGGGTGTGGTGGGGGTGGGTGTGGGGTGTTGGGGGGTGGGGTGGGGGTGGTGTGGGGTGTTGTTTGGGGTGGGGGGGGGGTGGGTGGGGTGTGGGGGTGGGGTGGGGTTTGGTGTTGGTGGGTGTGGTGGGGGGGGTTTTGTGGGGTTGGGGTGGGTGGGTTTTTTGTTATTGTGTGTGTGGGGGGGTTTGTGGTTGGGTGGTGGGTGTTGGTGTGGGGGTGGGTGTGTTGGGTGGGTGGGGGTGTGTGGGGGGTGGTGTGGGGTGGGGGTGGGGTGGTGTGGGGGGGTGGTGGGGGGGGGGTGGTTGGGTGTGGGGGGTGGTGGGGGGGTGTGGGGGGTGGGGGGGGGGGTGGTGTGGTGGGGGGTGTGGGGGTGGGGTGTGGGGGGTGGGGTGGTTGGGGTGGTGGGGTGGTGTGGTGGGGGGGTGGGGTGGGGTGGGGGGTGTGGGGTGGGGGGTGGGTGGTGTGTGGGGGTGTGGTGGGGTGGGGGGGTGGGGGGTGGGGTTGGGTTGGGTGGGGGGTGGGTGGGGTGGGGGGGGTGGGGGGTGGGTGTGTTGGGGGGTGTGGGTGGTGGGGGGTGGGGTGGGGGTGGGTTTGTGGGTGTGGGTGGGGGGGTGGGTGGTGTGGTTGTGTTGGGTGTGTGGGGTGGGGGGGTGGGTGGGGTGGGTGTGGGGGTGGGGGGTGGGTGTGGGGGGTTGGGGTGGTGGTGGGTGTGGGGGTGGTGTGGGGGGGTGGGGGGGGGGTGGGTTGTGGGGGGGGGTGTGGGTGGGGTGGTGTGGGGGGGGGTGGTTGGTTGTGGGGGGTGGTTGTGGGGTTGGGGTGGTGGGGGTGTGGGGGGTGGTGTGGTGTGGGGGGTGGTGGGGGTGGTTGTGGTGGTGTGGTTGGTGGGGGGTTGTGTGAGGGGGGGTGGGCAGATGTTGGGTGGGGGTGAGTGGGGTGTAGTGTAGGAGTTTGGTGGGGGGAGGTGTGGTTGGGGTTGGGGGGTGTTGTGGTGGTGGGGGGGAGGGGTGGGGGGTGTTGTGAGTGGGATGTGTGTGTGTGGTGTGGGGTTGGGGTGGGGTGGGGGGGGGTGGTTGGGTGTGTGTTGATTGTGGTGGGAGTGAGTGGGTGGGGCTGTTTAGTGGGATGGTGTCCGTTTTGTATTTGTTTTTTAGTATATGGTTTTATTTATTGTTAGACTGATTTTAGTTTTTTGTAGACATACTGATTTATGGATAGACTTTTGGTATACTTTTGTGAGAAGTTGATTATTTTAGATTTGTTGTTTTGTTTTTTTTAGGGACTTATAGTCTATTTTTTAGTCTGTTAGGTGAGGTATGTGTGTGTGGGTGAGGGGGGGTGTCGTGGATGGGGTGTGGTTTGGTTGCTGTATGGATTAGTCATATTAGCCTATAATTTTTTTTTGTAGTTTGTTAGATTTATTATTGTGATTGTTGGATTTATATTGTTTTGTCATTTTTGAGTATTTAGAATTCATTGTGGGAGTAGTAGCGAACGTTGGTGTAATGTTTGTGGTGGGATTTGATTTGTATGGTGTAGAATTTCTGGTGTGTGAGATCTGGGGGGGTGTCGGGGTGGGTGGTGTTTGGTGGTGGGAGGTGGTGATTGGTGGTATTGGGAGAGGATGTTGGTAGTGCATTTTAGATTGGATTGTTTTGAAGTTTATTAGTTTTAGATATGAGTTGATTTGGAGGGTGGGTATTGTTGATTTTTGTGATTTTGAAGTGATGTAAGAGTGATTTTTATTAGAGGATTGTAGTTTTGAATGGTGGATAGGTGTTTATTAAGTTATAGGTTTTTTTTTATTTTTTCATTTTATAGTTGGATTGTATTAGTCATATTTATATTGAATATTATGGACATTTTATGTACTAGTATTAATGTATAGGGATTTTATTTTATTATAGGATTAGTTTAATAGTAGTAGTTAATATTTAGGATATAGATCGTAGTATAGACATATTAATTATATGTAATTTAGATTATTTGTTATCTTTATATATAATAGTTTTTTTTTTTTTGGTTGGTTTTTTTAGGTATTGATTCTTGATTTATAGTTTTAGTGATAGACGATTAGATAGTTAGAATATTACGTATAGTGGTTTGTGTTATGGTTGTTTTGATGTCGTTTAGACTTTTTTGTTTGTATGATGGTTTGATGTTGAGTGAGTGCTAATGAGTTGTTGTTGTTATAGACTTTATGATTAGATTTTAGATTATATAGTTTAGTTCTTTTATTTAGGTATAGTTATTAGAATTATTAGTTTTATTTATATGATTGTATATGTATTGTAGATTATTTTTTTTTTTTTTTTAATATTTTTTTTTATTAATTTTAGGTAGTTTTAGATTTTAGATAGACTATAGTATTTTTTTTTGACTAGATTTTTTTTTATAGTTTTTATTAGTTTTTGAATTTAGTTAGTTTAGAGTATTAGAGTAGGTAATTATTTTATTAGTAGATCTGGTGTGCATTTATGTATTTAGTTTTTAGTTGGTAATATTCGACTATATATTAGACATATATTTTTAGTAGGACTTTTTTTTTTTGTTTTTAAGTGGTGTTTTATAGATTAGACTTATTATATTTTAGGGGGATTATTTAATTTTGTTATATTAGACTAGGATTTGTTTTATTAAGTGTAGTTTGTTTGATTAGGAGATTTTTATTTGTTTGGGTTTTTTTGATATTTTTGACTATTGTATATCTTTTTTAATTTTGTTTATTGGAGGATTGTGTAATTTTTTAGATATTTTTTGTAGTAGACGTTTAGAGATAGAATTTATTTAGATATTTTTTGATTGAGTTAGACTTTATAGAAATGATTTATAGTTTATATATATGAGTTGGGGTGGTATTATAGTAGACTTTTAAGTGATTAGACTTTTTAGAATGTGATTGTATTTATAATTTTGTTTTTTGACTATTTTATTTATAAATAGACTATTATTTTAGTAGTAGTAGATGTTTTTTATGTTTATGTTTTAGATAGATATTTATTTTAAATTTTATGTTTATGAGTTTGTTTATTTTTCTATAGTAAAGATTTTTTGATATAGATTTTATTTTTGTATAATATAATATATTATTGTTAGACATAGTTTTTTTTTATTTAGATTTTTTTATTTTTTGGAATTGTATTATGACGGAAGTATGATTTGTTTGTGTTTTAAGTTGGATTTGTTGGACATTTTTTAGTATAGATTAGACATTTTGTATTTTTATGTTTTTTAGTTTGTATATATTTGATAGGTATTTTTTATTTTTTGGAATTTTTGTTTTTTAGTTGTTTATTGATTTTTTTGTAGTATATAAATATTTAGATTTTATAGAATTTGGATTAGTTTTTAATTTGAGACGTTAATTATTTGTTGTAGTATTAGTTTTAAAAGTTTATTAGACTATTAGATTTATAATAGACTTTTTTAGTTTTTAAATTATGTTTATTTATAGATTTTGACGTATATTGTAGTATGAGGAATTTTGTTATTTATTTTAGTCTTTTATTTTATGTGTATTATTTTTTGAGTTTTTGAAGTATGAGTTTTTAATTTTAAAGTATTTTGGTAATCGGAGGAAATAGTTATAGACTTTATAGTATTTTTTGGTTTGTAGACTGCTTAGCAATAGTTTTTTTATTTTTGACAATTTTGGTGAATTTTATTAGTTTTGTATTGGGTTTGTTATATGTTTTTTTGATGTTTGACTGATTTGTAGACTTGTGGATGTAGTGATGGGGGTGGTCTGGGAGGTTTTTAAGGAGGTGTTGTGGTTTTGTGTGGTGGGTTGTAAGTGGGTGTGTTGGGTGTTGGGTGGGGTTAGGGTAGAGTTAGTGGGGTTTGGTGGGTGGTGTTCTGTTGTTCGGGTGTGGGGGTTGGTGGGGTGGGGTGTGGTGTAGGTAGTGTGTCATCTGTGAGGGGTTTTTTGGGTGTGTTTGGTTGGTGTGAGTTTGTTGTTGGGTTCGTAGTTGTTTTTTGTTTGTTTTATTGGGTATTTTGGTGATAGTGTCGATGTAGGGGATAGTCTGATGCTTTTAGATTTAGATATAGTTTGTGGGGGGGTTAAATTTTTTTATTGATTGATAGTTTTATGTAGACTTTTATGATATATGGTTATAGTATTATTTATTGGAAAGTATTTTTTTTTAATTGTGGAATTTTGGGGGTATATATTTATTATGTTTGTATATTTTTAGCTTGGGGGTTTTATTTTGTGATTTTTTAGTTTTTTAGACTTTTTTAGAGTCCTATTATATTAAGGATAGATTTTTTTAGTTAGTTTTATTTGTTATAAAATAGTTATATTGGTTATATTTAGTTAGAAATAGACTTAGACGATGTATCAGGAATTTTTTTTATTAGATTTAGAATATTAGTATATAGATTTTAGAGTATGTAATATTTTTGGTTTTTAGAGGGTAATTATATTAGATGAGATTATTAGACTTTGTTTAATTTAGAATAGACTATTTATTTAGGATTGATAGATTTTTTATTAGTTAGGTATTGGATTATTTAGATTGTAGGATATAAATATTTATGATAGACTTTTTAAGATTATTTATTTAGATTAAATTAGATAATAGACTGTGTTATTTTTTAATTTAGGTAGTTTAGAATAGATATTATTTAGGAGTTATTAGATTAGTTAGTTTGTTAGTTTGTTTTTTGTATTTTAGACATCATAGTTATAGTTGATTATCGTTATTGATTTTTTTATTGATATAGGGATTTTAGTTATATAGATAGTTATTAATTTTTTATAGACTTTAAATTAGACTATTTTTTTTATTTTAGTTTAGTAGTAGACATTTTTTATATTTTGATAGTAGACATAGACTATAGAATATTTGAGAATAGTTGGTTTTTATTTTGATTTTATAGATGTTAATAGATGATTTTTAGTATGATTTTTTTTAGATAGTAGAGTTAGACATAGTATTTTATATTAAGATTTTTTTTGTATAATATTTGTTATTTTTTTGATTTTATATAATTATATTTAGAGATTTAATAGACTATTTTTTATATGATATTTAGACTTTGTGATTTTTATTTTTATTAGATAGTATAGTTATAATTTTAGGTATGGATAGACTTAGTATTTTTTTTAGAATTTGTAGTAGTTATTTTTTAGAATTGAAATAGCTATATGATTTTGTTTTATTTTTAGTATTTAGGATGGTCGATTTGTTTAGACTTATTTGATTATTTTAATAGTATTTACTTTATTAGTGTTTTTTTGGATTTAGACGATTATTATAGACTAGTTATGATTTTTTTTAGATATAAATTTTTAGAGATATTAGAATATTTTTTTAGTTTATTTTATTTGTTGAGAATTTAGACTATTTAGATTATTTATAGTATATAGACTATATTTAGTATTATTTTTATAGTTATGACAATTTTTTTATTATTATTTATTGTTGATATTTTTTTAATTATTTTTAGACTGATTATTAGTTAGTGGTTTTATTATTAGATTATATTTGATTTTATTAGTTTATTTATGATAAGACAGTTTTAGTAGATTTAGAATATATTTAGTTAGGATTATTTTAGATTTGTATATTTATAGATAGTTTTTTTTTTATGACTTTTTTAGTTATTAGTTTTAGTTTTATATAGAATTAGGATAGGATTTATTATTTAGTATTTTTTTAGAATTTGGTGTGTATCTAATAGACGTCTTAGATGTTATTATATTATAGATGTAATTTTTTTAGACTAGATTTATATTTTTTGGAATTTTTGATTGTGGATGGTGTAATTTATTATTAGACTTGCTTTTATATTTAGTTAGATTAGATTTAGATTTAGATTTGTTATTATGTTATTTATATATAGACATTAGATAATTGGTATTTAGTTATTGTTTTTATTTAATTTAGGATTATAATATAGATTTATGATAGATTAGAAGGTATTAGACGTATATTGTGATAGGATTTAGTTCTGATATGATTCTTTGTCAGTAGATAGAGTTTTTATAATAGTTAGTTAGTATTTTAGACATTTAAATAAATTTTTAGATAGATATAGTAGGATTGAATTTTTTTTTTTTAGACTATTGTATGATCTTATATAATTTTTTTAGATTGAATAGGTTTTTATAGTTTATTATATAGTCTATTATAGTATTTTATTTATATAGTTTTTTAGTAGGATATTTTTTTTTTTGAGGTATATAGTGTTTTTTTTAGAGTTTGTTTATTTTGATTATTTTTAATTGTGTATTATATTAGTAGACCTGTGTTTATTTTAAGGACTATTTTTTGAATTATGGTAATAGATTAGATAGATATTAATAAGATTTGTAATAGTGATAGTTTTGATTTTTTAGATTTTAGACTAGACGTTATTATTTGGGACTATTTTATATTTTATATTATTGATTCATTGGAGATATGTTGATTATTGATTATTATAGACATATAGACTTGTATTGGTGTATTTTTGTTTTTTAGACTATAGTTTTGTTTAGTGGGTAAATAGACAGTTTATTTTAGTTTTAAGGTATTGCATATATTTTATCGTTGAGTTGTGGGGTAGGGGGATTTTTGTTTTTTATTATTGTTATTTTTAGATTGTTTTGGTTTTTTTTTTTTTGGTGATTTTTATTTAGATGTATTAGATATAGTATTTAAGTTATATATGATTAGTTTTAGGTATTATAGTGTTGGATGTTTGTTGTGAGTAATAGTTTTTTTTGGTGTTATTTTTATTGAGGGTGTATGCGGTATATAGATATCCGATTACGTATTTAATAGGATGGTTATTATATATATTTTTAAGAATTTAGACTTTTGTTTTTTTTTGTAGATTGTATTAGTTAGACTATGTAGTTGAGTATTGATTTTTAGGGTTGGGGTTTTTTAGTCTAAATTTTTTAATATTTTATTTAGACTATTTTAGTCATTTGTATGTTTATTTTATTTTTTGATTTTATTTTTAGACATTGCGATTCAATGAATAAGAGAGACCATAAATCTCACTTCTACCGCAAACACATCTGCGTCCCATCGGATTAACATGCGTTTTCCTTAATCCTGGAAGGCCAGAAGGTGATCCGGGAAGATTTCGGCGGACGTGCTATGAAAGTCTCATTTTCATTTTCTTTACCTACAGAAACTCGTTCTGGGAACCGCACTATCTTCTCTTAGTGATATTGGCAGCTAATTTTCACATACGGCAATTGTCGACACCATGCTGTCAGAATTTTTCCTGTAGCAAGACGACATATTGCTGTTCATGCCAGTTTGAATATAAATCTCAGAACACTGTTCCAAGTCAATTTTGAAAAATGATATCATAATAGCCCAAATGCACAAATTTTGAATAGTAAGCACAACAAAGAACTGAATCAGAACATAAAAATATGTGGCTCTATTATAGGCGTGCGCAAGCAGCTGATTAGCTGGAATCTCGATAATTTATAAATGATTAAAGAGCATCTGTAAATATTTTAACCTTGCATTTTGCACATATAAACATAGCAAATGAGCGGGAGGAAAACGGAAAATTTAGAAGTATCTAAAAGTTAGGGGAAGTGGCAGAGAAGGGAGGAGAAATGTATGATCAAAGATATGTGTGTGTTTTTGAGACCGTATAAAAAGTTGATCTACATTATTCATCGGAATTAATCGGGAAGTAAGAAATAACCATCGCTCATGATGCACCGTAGAGTTGTGCATGTCTGTGAAAATTAATAGAGGTGTTAGCACGTGTTTCGCTCAAATCTTGGATTGTAAACTCATGATCGATTGCAAATTGTGGATACAGCCGGAAGATGAGATTTCACCATGAGACTCCACATTCAGATGGTCTCTATATCAAGATGTTCCACAACACATGAATTCAGTAGGAGAACAATCACAAAGTTGCTTCATGCCAAAGAAAGCACAAGCTTTTTCCATCAAATCCTACAATTGACAGGCATCAAGGAGAAGGAATCTAGACATAAAGCTAAAACTACGGAAGGCAGTGTTCTATGACTGAAACGGTTTCGACAAATGGTTTTTATTTGTTTAGATACCTTAATATCCTTTCCTGTACTTATGAGGCCAATTCAATTTATCGATAAGTGTACTTATGAATTCTACTAATTTCATAACAATATTGTTCAGTTCATGTTAGGAGACTTTATTCTCAAGGTATGTGCTGTTACTTTAAAGGCATGATGTCTTATTAAATAATTAATATAATTGTATATTAGTGTGCTTTTTCTTAGCTTGATAAATGGCGAATATTCATTGAGCCTCATTGATATCCCCAGGTGACTGCCTGAGATATCTGCTATTATAACTGTCATTCATCCTTCTAACCCAGCAACGACCAAAGTTGACACCGACAGCAATTTTATATTGTCTCTTTGTAGCCGTCCACCCGCAAGAATGTGGCCGCTGAATATTAAGTTCGAAGTTCACATTTGCATAAAGAATGAACACAATATTACAAAAATGCTAGCTGCACATTCACTATACCTGCATTTTGTGCACCAAGTGCACGTAAATTTTCATATTTCACATATGGGAAATAAAAATTTAACTCGTTTTATGGCAGCATTTGCCCTGTCTGATTGAATTGGGATGGCATGAAAATGCTGCTGTATATATATTTTAACTGTCAAATTTTTATTTCAAGAGCGTTTTTGTCTACAATAGCCTGTGGTTAGATTTTTTCGGCATGATGTGATTATAAATAATTCAAAAAAGTTGACAAGAAGCTCTTCAAAGCTCAGATTTCCTTGTCTAATGATATGATGATGCTCTGTGCTCCTTTTCCTATCAGAGAATCAGTCAACTAATTTGTTTCATTTCCTATGTTTTGAACAAATTACAGGTACCAAACAGAAAAAATATCTAGGTCTTTTGATGAATTCTTCGAAGACGGTGGTGAACCAACTGGGAGTTAACTTCTAAAAACCTAGTTAACCGCCATTCCAGAAATGCTGATAAACAAGACAGTGGAGCAAATAAAGTCATATAGCATAATGTTGGCATGAACAGAAATACGACAGTAGTCTACGATTGAAAACTTAGTGATCAGATATCTCGCACAATGAGGGGGAGACTGTTTCCAAGAGATGGCAGATGTTAAGAATGATCTTTCATATTGATAGGATGATTGAGGACCAACAGGAACAATGAACATTAGGTGATGTGATGATGTAGCAAGTCTTGATGAGTGTGGAGATGAATTATGCTCAAGTTCGATGGACTCTATTTCTTCTATTTTTGGACCCTCTCCTCTTAAATGCTCTATTTTATGAAATATTTTCTTTTTCCTCTAAATTTTATTAATGCCTATAGTGATGTATTGTTGTTGAAGAAATCAGTTGAGAAAATATGCATCGTATACATTTCAATTGCGTTTTCTGGTCCATATACATTGATTAAATATCATCTGACATACATAATTTGCATGCGGAGTTAGCATTAGTGATTCTCATGTCACTGTATTCATTCTTGTTCAACGCTTGTTTTTCTTAAGACTCGTCATCAAGTGATCTGATCTGGAAATGGAGAAGCCAACATTCGTTAAAGACTGAATCACAAATCAATGGGCGTAAAAGAAGAATCGTTTCTCAGCCAGTGTGCTCCATCACAGATTTCGCGCCGACGTTAAAAGGTTTTACGTCGCGGTTGTAGGAAACCTATTGAAAAAGCTTCCACTTTCCAATCCTGTTTTGAAGTCTCTGCACTGCATGAGCCCTTCATGTAGAACGGAAAATAACGGATTGACTCGTGTCAAAACATTAGGTCAAGAGTTGAAAACTGTAGTGAAACCAAACGAGATAGATTCACTCGTGGATGAATGGATATAATATTCCATCGAACCATTGATCCAGGAGTCGTGGTACTCTTCCGCTCTAGTTGGTGCATATTGTAGAAAAGTATTTGACATAAAACGAGCCGGTGCACAGAGTAAGTACTCAAATGAAACAAAATTTAGTAAAGCCGCAGCGTGCTTCCTTCACGGCAGTGCAGGTGTAGAAAGACGATATTCATGGAACAGGTTCTTGATTAGCACTACTAGAACCAGGGTCCCCGCGCAGCCCTTAAATTTAAGGGCCCCTTAAAAAGCCCTTAAATTTTTCAATCATCCCTTAAAAGGCCTTTAAAAGGCCCTTAAAAATGACAATCACTGAAAAGCCCTTAAATTTGACACTCGGCCCTTAAAAAGCCCTTGAATTACAAACCAAATTTTGAAAATAAATCTCTGAAGTAATATTGAGTCAATCATAGTTAGACTAAGTAAATTGAATTGTTGTCGCACAATATCTTGTCTTCTTCTAAGAAATACCTAAGCTTGTACTTGCTTTGCATTTCAGGTTTTCTTATTTCGCCAGTTTTGTATTTGCTTGATATTGATAAACTTTGCAATACTATTGAAGTGATGCGCTTGTTGTCATATTGATTCGGTAATGCAGTCATTCGATAAAATGCCAATAGGATGCTCAATATTAGGTTTACATCTGCCTTCAACGTTCAGTGTCGCATTTTTCGGCATATCGTAGAGCCTGTACCGGTACAAACTTCAATGAAGGCACGTTTGTCGTTTCGTTGATTCTTGCTTTCTAACGTTTCTTGTTCAACTGCAAATTCAATTATTTGGCTTTTTGCTCACCTGCTCCTTAGCGAGAAAGTAAGTTCGTTCATCAATCAATTTGGTTTCAGATTATGAAAACTTGGCGGTGAAGAAGAATAACACAATGTGATGAATACCTTGCTTGTCGTACATGTACGGTATTATGTTTACAAAGCTACGTACAGTTGCAGAAGGCCCCCATCTATTTTGACTGTCACTTGTTTGCTGGTACATGTACTGTATATAGGACTACCCTACTAGTTTACATAGAGCACTTGATATCGCAGATGTACATGTATAAGTGTCAATTCCAAATAATTGTTCATTCAACTTAAATGACTATTTTTGTCTATTGCTGAATGGGGAGAGTAGAAAAAATAGCTTTCTGCCTTTATTTTTCTAGAGCATGTGGAACTACCCACTGCGACGGAGAATAAAATTGCCTCAACACCATGCTTTTCTCATCCTTGTATGCAACTTGCACGTATACACGCATGAAACATCGATTAAAAAATAGCCCTGAAATTTGCCTCATCAGTCCTTAAAAAGCCCTTAAATTTGATTGTGGCTGAAGCGCGAGGACCCTGTAGAACGTAGTTATCTCTTCAAAGCATTAAGGCTCTTAGAACTCGAAAACATCAGAAAGTAAGGAAGACACTTCCAAAGCTGAAGCAAAACAAAAATTGATCGAAATTGAAAAAGGAAATATCAATTCTGGATTGCAGGAATTCACGATCTGGATTGAATAATTGAGAGAGTCCGTAGCAAATAATTTGATGAAATAAGCTAGTGCTAAAATCAAAACAGCAATGCGAAATAAGAAAGTTGAGAATATTGGAGTAGCACAAGCTATGATGGAAAGTGCTCAAACGAAACTGGATGAGCTACAACAAATGAAAAACAAACCGAACTCAAATAAGCACAAGAAAATCTGACTCATTGAAGACCTAAGCCATTGCCTAAGCAAAATGGAATTACATATGGTAAGTCGACTGATTTTCGATAAAAGTATGATGTTATGGGCTAAATGATCTTTTTTAGATTTCTCTTGAGCTATATCCAAAAACGATTGATACAAAGTTTCTTGAGAAAAGGTTATTATTCAAAAGTTACGTCTATATTACATCATGAAGTCTGCATCCTCCACACGAAAGCTTTCTTCAGATTTTTGATGTCTCAATGGATTCTCAAATGCTGGAGATCATTGTTGATAAACAGTACTGTAGAACAGATTGTATAGCACCTATCTTGTTATGCAATTTCGTTTATTTGTTGCATGAAAAATTTTGTTTCAATGAATTGATAAATAAAGATATTCTTTATTCAGCCCACATGTAAGTCATGTGAAAAAACTGAATGTCAGAATTTTTGGTGCAGGTATATACCTCCCTGATCGGAGCGGGAAAGGTTAATGGTTAGAAAACAATTAAGGGATAGAATTTCTAACCTAAAAATCCTCTTTTTTCAAAGTTTATAAACACTTATAAACCCTTGTAAATATATCTTGTTATCATTTCCGCATGAAATGTGTGATGAAATGTAACCAGCATCTCATAATGTAGATTGATTTTTTACATCAGTTATGCATGAATCAGTTTTCAAATGCGAAATACCAGCATTCATTTATCATCATCAGTTATTCGCACCGGGAAGCGGCGGAAGATGTCAGGGGTTCCCCGCGTGACATCATGTGACAAGCAGAAATGTAAACAATAAATGCTATTGAATTGAGAAGCCTGTGTATGTCCCAAGTGACTTGCGTAAATCAACACCCAGAATACCTAATTTACATGTGGGGGTTTGTAATCTATCCACAAGCTGCGCGCTATTCACGAAGTCTAGAGTGAAATATTGAAACAGTTGCGAAATGCCGCTGTCATCTACACTACATGTGCTTTGTCATATCATCGCGAATAGTAGGAGTCACAAAGGAGAAGCAGGTTCGTCACTACTTGTGAGGGCAAGAAAGAAAGTTTAATTTGAGTTATCACTAGTGGTAAGAGTAGCTGACATTGTCTTTCACTAATGCGAGTATATACTGCTAGTCAAACTTGCACAACTTCTCTACAGTGAAATGAATTATCTTAACGAGCAGCCCAAAAATTCCCTGTAAAGTTCATTATCGATTTGTGTTAAAAACTTCCTTATGATGAAGCTGTCTGTAAGGAAGTAAGATTTTTAACCCTTTGATAGATTTGCGAAACGACGTATTTACGAAAGTGAAGAAAGCATGATCACTGACTTTTTTCATGGAAAATTGTATATTGCCATTAGTCATCAAATAATTTGAAGACAAGCTACTTCGGTATGAAACGTATGCGCAGCGGCAGCGTTAAGCAACGAAAGATTGACTTTTTGTAATAACCAATCGGTTGGATGTTTTACTACAGCGGTTCCTAGCCAAAATAGTCCTGAAACAGTTTTGATAAGTTGTCGTAGAGAATATAACAAAATAGAATTTAGATAACAAAAGCGTTCTCAGCAGCACCCAAAACCTATGTACCTGTCAAAAGTTAAACTGAGTAATCAATAGCCTCTGACAATGCATGTCGTGAAGGTCTAAGCAGGCCTTTATTCAAAACTTCTAATTCCATTGATTTTTCGGCTAAAATTCTAACAGAATCATGTGTATTTAAGATGTTGCTGAGAGTCCTGTCATTTAAATTCTGCTTTGTGACTTTCCCTGCGATAGTTTTATCAAAGCTACATTTTGAGAGGACTATCCTGACTTGAGAGCCAAAAGATCTATTGCCTGAAATTTCCTTTTGCTTTTAAATTGCGCATGGTTGAGTTAGGCCGTATGTTCTAGCCAGTGGTCGGGCAAGCTGCGAAGATGTTTAAAAATTGAACTCGCTGCGAAAAAATTGACTTGGTCCTGTGAAAAATTTATATCTTATATTTCTTACAGTTAAATGAGCCTATGTTGTCTAATAGAATGAATGCTGGTCTACAGGATGGAAAAGGCAAACCATTGACAACTAATTATATTGCCATTTAGTTAAATCTTCTAACTATTCACTTCATCTTGTAACACAAGATTTACTCATATTTTTGACATTCGGCTAGCGATGGAACGGACCTGATGGATGCAGAAAACGCAATGTTTAGACTTGAGCAATAAAGGCAGTTACAGTGCCATTAAGATGTCCAAAGTATTCTTGAACAGCTGCTTGTCTTGAAGATCACTTGAAGAGATCAAGTCAAGTGGTGAGTGATATGTTAAATGAATGCACGCTCATCTTACAAACGGTTCTCACCTTCCATTAAGCAAATTTGAAAACGCATTCTAAAAAAGTGGATGCTGCGAAAAATTGGGCCTTCTTTATGCCGGAGAGGCAGAAAATTTCATAGCTGGTGCTTGAAAACAGAGTGCTATGGAATTTTTGCTTAAATGATGCAAAGGACTCCTAGCAAAATTTACATTCCAAAATGGAAATGCATTTACAAATTAATTAGAGGACCTTGTAATAACACATCAATAAATTAGCATATGCTCGATCTCACTTGTGGATTCCACCGTGACAGTCTCAAGGAGAAGACATTTGAATATTTCAAAATAAGTACGTTTATTCAAATATATCGTGCTCCTACAACATCAGAAAATTAGAAAGGTAATTACCTAATTAACTAGAAATTATAATTAATTGAGTATCGTGTTCATAATTTGCATGGAAGGTCCTTTAGAAAAAGTCACACTCTCAAGCATGACGGCCTCAAAATTCTGGAAAACAGAGTTTAATTGCAGGAAACTCGCATTTCATCAATTATTATTTTTCATTTGTAGCAATACCATAGAATGTAAAAGCCTCTTACTAATTCCGAAACATTCATTTCCCTGTAACATGCGATGTCCATTAAATACCCACTGAAGTGCACAGTATGGAAAGGTGAAAAAAATGAAAAATTCAATTATTTTGTGGCTATTCCAAAAATGAAAATTAAGTTTTGTGCAATGAACACTTGACAGAGAACAAAAATTGTATAAATAATCTTACGAAACGCTGATTATATTGGGGTAATAGTAGCTTATTAATTTGTGCAAAATTCTGAAGATGCAGTTCTGTATAACTTTCAACCTTGTTCCAATGACTACTTTATTACATGACTGGTCAATTTTCCTAGCTTAGGCGCATTATGATGCCTCAGTTTGCAATAATCATCACCTTTTGGAGACGTGATGATACGCCACTGTATGTTTTGTGACGAATCAGCTATGCGGAGGAGGATCAATTCAAGGCATAGTGAAAAAATAGAAAAGTCACTTGTTTATATGCTCTGTTTCTTGTTTATATACATACAAAATCACCGAGACGGTTCAAGGCTGCGTATGCAAGTGTGCAGACAAAACGGGTTATCCTTAAGATAGTATCTTCAACAGCTTACCGAAAGACAAAAGAGAAAGTTATGATGTAATAGGATTATGACGAGCTTAAGTTTAAGCCCACGAGACACAGTGTTGCATTCATTAACGGGTTTCATTATCAGTCGGATGTTAATTTTGATCGGGGGTGGAATAAGTCCGAGTGGGAAAATAAATATGTATCAATCACCGTTTCGCGATTGTACACTCGTACAGTGTTGTATGTTCTGAACATTTCTAAGAAAATGATAAAATAATAAATCTAAAATATCATGCTGTATAAACAGCATAAAATCAGACAGCCTCTATTCCATTTGAGTAGCCTAAGGTGGCTGTGCCATGCTTGAA
This sequence comes from Prostheceraeus crozeri, assembly GCA_907163375.1. Lineage (NCBI taxonomy): Eukaryota > Metazoa > Platyhelminthes > Polycladida > Euryleptidae > Prostheceraeus > Prostheceraeus crozeri. Next base: position 23,680 of record CAJQUW010012775.1, read on the forward strand.
AATGGGACGCAAATAGGTTGCAATTGTCTCTCGTAAAAAGACGATTGTTCGAGAAATAGTGAAAGAAGTCCGGGTAAGAGATGGAATTGTCAATTAATTATCGAGTCAAACCTGAGATTAACTGATGAATTGGACACGGATTTCGATAGCTTCTATCTGATGTGCGACTCATCAAAAAGTAAAGAGAGCCAAGTTGTTCTACTAGTAGTTCGTCTAGCGTTTGATTTTCCAATTAATTAAAAACGTGCGGTGTTCAATTGCAGCACCGGTATATTTCTTGCAGTTATCGCATAATTCTGATGCTTGTAGCAAATGTTAATTTCATAATCTGACCGCTAATAAACAGCGAACTTGTGTTCCATCGTATAATTAGCTGTTGTTTTTGCCTTTTAAAGGTGCCACTGTGTTGCATCGTGATCAAACATGTGTATTTCATTTTATTATCTATCATACATTATTTAAGAATAATGTAGTTACCTTTGTTCCATTTAGATATTTTCTTGATTTTTTGGTACAGGGATCCCACAGAATTCTAGGAATTCTATATGGAATTCCAATAGAATTTTCTATGGGAACACTAGGAATCCCATAGGAATTCTATCACCCAACCACAGCGAACCGCCTGACAAGTGTACGGCGCTCTGCTTTTCAGTACGCGTGAATTGAGAACTGTGACGTCATCATGAATCATTGACATGCATTTGCAGACAAACTAACGAACAAAAAAGTGGGAAAGTAGCAGGAAATCGTCGTGAGAGTTGAATACTTAAAATTTCAAATATCAAATTCGTTTTAAATTGACCGAATTATCAATTTAAATAATGATTAAATGGTTTCATATTGAAGGAATGTTATTTTTTATTTATCATAGACTGGTCCGCTCAGATCATCTTTTGTTCAGTCCTTTCGGTCGCTTCGAACAAGGAATTCGAAGACCAACTTATTTCGAGTGTGGTGTAACTGATCCGTCTATTATCCTAGTAACTTACAATATCATGATATTCTGATAATCTGATCTTAATCTGCACTAAGTAGAAATCTCGTTCAAGTTTTCTCTAAGTAGAAACCAAATTCACAATTGTCGTATACTGCACGCTAACTAAAGTTTTACAGTTCATTTGTAGAATATTCATTGAATCGAAATGTATATTGTTTTTGCGTTCTCAATAATGCCTTGATAATCATAATTTGCATATCGATCGGAAGTACTTTCATTATAAAAAGATATATTTTGTTGGATGCTACCTTCATAAGTCTTCTGGTAATTAACGCGTTTGCAGCTTAGAAACATTGCGATAAGAAGGCATCTGATTTTGCTGTACAATTTAGGTAGGTCATAGCTACGGCACTTATCAAATTGCGGTGTTGAATGACATTGCATGTATCTCATGTGCTGAAAAGTTTATAGCGGTCAAATATTATGTAAGTGCGAAGGTCAACGAAGGCGTCGAGGCGCTGGTATCATGTGGCCGCAAACAAAGCATACATGAGATAATTGTGAAGTTTTGTCAAGGTATGCTCAATAAAGCGGAAAGGATTCTGTGACAAAGTTAAGCCTGAGTAACTGAATCCGCAATTCTTTGATTTTAGTTCCTATCAGGTTTACTTTTTTAGTCCAATAATCTGTGTCTTTTTTCGCTTGTTTAACCTATTACATGAATCGACTACCATAAACTGTCCCTTTTGTTCCCTTGACAATACAGGTATTGTATTGACGCTAGAAACCCTATTTCACTTAGAAAAATGCAGCAATGGATAACGAGCTACAATAATGGAAGAATATTCATATAAGCAGCAAGGACAGCTATGAAAAGTGGCAATTGGTTGACAAAACCAATCTATTTTAATTTCATGACTAATTTTTATATTCCATGTCATCATTTGAAAAAAGTACTCAGAAAAACAGTAGAAACAGTAAACTTATTTTGAAACATGTCATGCTTTTAACCCTTTGAGCCACACAGTAATATTCTCGAGTGAAAGTTATTCATTATAGTATTCTTTCATGCTGTTCTTGTAACTCTGAGCAGTGTACGTAATCCGGCCCGAATGCCCGAAAAAATGACTCGGCCAAAAAAACTTTCTTACGATGTTGCCTAACAGAAAATCACGAAGATGACTTTTCTCATAATAATTCTTTATTTTTCGTAGAAGCAAGTTATTTCTGAAAATTTCGTCAATTATGTAGTACCGGTAATAATGAATGTTTACGGCTACTGGATTTCTAAAGTGGTGGAAAATCGAAAAATACTCATGGTGCCAAAGCAGTCTTTGCTTTTGAAGGTTGTGATAGCCGTGGCAACAGAGATAATGACCAATCAAAAATTCATATCATTGGAGGAGAATTTTAAACAAAACAAGAAAAAGATATTGAACGAAGAAAAAGGAATGTGATGCGCGCATAAAACTTATGCGAGAGTTACAGCAGAAGGTACAGCAAGATGAAGAGGAGCTTCAAGAAGCAGAAGGCAAGTTGAAAGAGCAACAAGAAAGGGTATCAATGAAGCGAAAGAGATTTGGGCTTCAAAACTCAAGAGATCAAGTGGGGGAATATGGAAGATGGCAAAAGAGGTAACTGGTTCAAGCTCTCGGGACAAGAGCCTTTTCGATGGTCTGTCTCTTGCTGGAGACTGCAATCGCGTGCTACACGACGTACGAGAATCACTGTTTGCCTCCCAGCTTCCCAGCATCAATAATTCTCAACTCAATCTTCCTGTTGACGATTCTTGGGACACAAGCTGTAGAGAGTCTTCTGAAAAAATTAAAACCAGGAACAGCCAAATCTCATAGTGATGTTCCTAATACTGTGTACTGTGAACTTTCAAAGATTCTTTCTGTTTACATCGCTTCTATTATACGCAACTCAATTCGTACGAGAACTTTGCCGCACTCGCTCAAACTTGGAATTACTATCCCTATTCCTAAAACGACCCCGGTAGATATTAACAATGTGCGTCCGATTGCCATCCTCCCTACTGTCGGAAAAATTATGGAGCGAATTATATGTGAACAAATGCGTACTTCTTTCCTTCGAGAATATGGAATGAATCAACATGGCTTTCGGCAAGGGGCATCTACGGCTACGGCCTTGATAGATTTGCATGACCATGCTACTCGATTCTATGACAATCCATCACTCCTCATAGCAGCTATAATTAGCGTTGATCTATCAAAAGCTTTCGATTACGTGTCACATCCTATACTTCTACAAAAGCTTCAAAGGAGCAATTTCCCTTCAGGATTTATTTTGTGGCTGAGCAGCTATCTTCGGGAGCGTACTAACGTTGTTCGAATTGAATCTCTACTAAGTGCTCCGTATAATATTACGTCCGGTGTTATTCAAGGTTCAGTTATTGGCCCATATTTGTTTTGTGTCTTCACTAACGACTTTGTTCCCGCCTATGTTGATACTCATGTCGTCAAATACGCAGACGATATTTATCTTATCATTCCACTTCCGAAGTGCGTCGACATCAAAAAGAGAATCTCTGACGAAATATCGAATATTGAAAGTTGGTGTAATGAGAAGGAACTTCGACTGAATACTCTAAAAACTAAAATTATGTATAGTGGACGATTCCAGCAGATATCGAATATTGATGATCCTCAGGTTGTAGATCACATGAAGATCCTTGGCGTGAGAATAGACAGGAATCTAGGGTTTGGGCAGCATATCGAATCAGTTCGATCTAAATCCGCTTCAAGACTGCATGCTCTACGCCTGCTCATGTCTCCAAGGAGGAGCTTCACAACATATATACCTCGTATGTCCGATCTATTATGGAATACGCAAGTCCGTGCTTCTGTGGCATAAATAAAAAGCACTCCCAACAACTGGAGAGGATGGATGAGAGGGCGCATAGAATCATTTTCTTCGATGATAGCAATCGCTGGTGTCAATGCATCCCAGACTCTTTAGCGGCGAGAAGACTGCGCTCATCAAAGAAACTTTTTTAACAAGCTTGTGGCAATCCTTTTCATGTTCTTTTGCCTATGACCCCGACCACGTTACCATGCACGAAGAAGTACCAATCATTTTACACGCGCACAAATGTTAGATCATGTTCCTTTTTCCCTTTCATTACTAAAGCAGTGAATTCCACAAACTGTGTTTGACAGCGAATTTAAAGTGAAATTCTTTCAAAATCCTTGACTTTTGTGTATTTGTACCATTCCTACTTTCAATTACTTGTATCGCATGTTTTTCATTTATAAATAAACAACACTACCACTACCACTAAGACTACAGAATCTGTGCTCAAGAGAAGAGCACTGGAATTTTCATTCTGCAAGGTATCGTTCGAGAAAAAACGCCAGAAAAAGTAGCTCCTATACCATTGTGAAAATATCGTTCTCAATCAATATAGAAATTATAATCCAGGCTGAGCTGATATTTATTTATATTATGAAAATATCAGCAGCTTATCTGGAGTTTCTATTTGTCTTAATTTCCATCTTGGTTGAAAAATTTTGAATTATGGTGTTTACGGAGGATTGTAAGATAATGAAATCGTCCTCCATTGGCGGTCATCAGCCACATGCATTTTCGTCAGAATATGATAAAAGTTATCTATATGTTTGAAGACTCTCGGGTTATTGTTTTATAGTTATACGAATCAAATATCACCTCTCATTCTTCCTCACTCATATCGCACTCGTAAAATGAGAACCGCTATGTACTGTAATGAAAGACTAGCATAAACGCACATCTACGAAAGTGCATAAGCCTGTGTAAATAAAGCATGTCCAATAAAGCATATCCAAAATCATGGCCGAAAAAATCTCAGTGAGCTGACGGACTACGAACACTGATTCCGATTGGTCAGCGTCTGTCGGTACGGGAGGTTCTTCACAGTCGTGTTTCAAAAAGAAAAGCGGTCTCTCCCTTTGTTTCGACACGTAGTGTTTATTTGATAAAGAGAATAAAATCCCTTTGATAAAGAGAATAAAATCCCGACGCGTTTCGTCCTGTGGACAATGTCAAGGGTGCTAGGGTGCTGGCGGTTCTTGTGAGATTACAAGAGTATTATATACTGCCTGCTGTGTAATGGGAACTCATCAGATCAGTTCATGACGACAGTTTATTTTTGGCATGTTCAACGCAATACAGCGTGCTTCGGCCATCTTAGTTGTAATCGCTGTTCTTTGCTTATCCATGATGGTGCAGTTGAAATTATTAATGGTCATCACTTCATCGGAATGTATTGTTAAATTACGTTCAATAAGGGCGCTTTTTCTGTCTCTGTTTCCCAAGCTGCGTCCATGTTCTTGAACTCGATATCGATAACAGTAATTAGTAGACCCTAAGAGTGAAACACTTTCTCCTCGAGTAGGCCTCGTCATAGCATCTCATAGCACTACATCGATTGAGATCATCCATAATAATGATGTAATTTGAATTGTCATTTAAAAATTCGCCCACAGTAGTGCAGAGTCTCCCTAACTGTCTTTATTAACAAACGTTGAAAAATATTTGGAGGAATATAAAGTCCAATCAATAGAATGACAGATTTCGTAAGTTACACGGCAATAGCATCAATTTCACTAGATAAGAACTCGGTATAATCTCTGATCTCTTAATCATAAGGCTTTCTGGAACATACAGCATTATTTCATCTCCTTCACGCAATGAACGATCCTGTCTCAAAATGTTGTAACCGGTAATCCGGTAGAATTATAGCCAATGGAATCGTCTGGCCAAATTTCCGTGATACAAGCTGTATCCTGTTTCCTCGTCAAAACAGTAACTTTTCGTTCGTCAAGATTTCCAATAAACCGATCTTATGCTTGTCAAAAATAGTGACGGGTGACCGACATTATTCAATGAATTCTGTAAGAAATATTGTTTCTTGTGGAAATTTCGTAAAATCACTGATGAAAACCCTTGATGTCCTTCCTCTCAACTATATTTCCCCTGTATATCACGACACAACGACCAGGCTCACGCAATTCTTTTAACTCCTTACGGAGTTGAAAATCGACTAGACAATGTTTAACAGTGAGATCGAGATTGATAAAGCAAGAAGATGCACATGTTGATGAGTTACACATATTGATGGATGGATACACTTATAGAAATAACTATCGATAAATCAGAACAACAAAAAAGCTCTAATAACTAAATGAAAACAATTACTAATTTGTACATAGTCAATACAAGTTCATCTGATTAAAGCATAGGGTATCTCATCAGCAAAATAGCAAGCGTACAATAATCAGTGCGTGGGCTTGTTCAGTCAAAATATCTATAGCAAGCTTGCAGTGAAACATATGATTACCGGCACTTCTGATAAAATATTAAAAGGAAAAGCGAAAACATGCTTAGAAAAAAGTAAGGCAATGCAATGCTTTAAATGACACAGTAATTATCATACATATAAATCACTTGATAATGATCACTAAGTTACTTCAATCGACCACATTTCCTCTCCTCCTCTATTCATGTTCGAACGGCAAACCTTTTCTTCTTCAAATGTCTCCGTTCTACATTGATAATTTGTATCGGTATGCAACTAATGAGCATTCAAATTTGTCAAAATGACGAGGAACGCTTTTATTCCTTTCTCGCGAAATACTCAAGCTGAATGTGTCTCTTGACATGCGTCGATGACATGTCACATACATGACGGGAATATATTCTAACAATGTGGAATGCGGATAGGTTCACGCATTATCATGCTTAGAAATCCTGAAATAATTCAAAAAATATGTATATGCCTTCAATTCTTATCAAAAAAACATTTCGTTTTTGCAAAACACAGAAGGATTTTCTCTCCTCAGGAGGAGATTTTCTCATGCCTCGTATAATTTGATGAATATGAATGAGTTATTTTTTTTTCATTACTTTATACTAGATGAAACATTGAAATTTTTGACACAACTTAAATTAATCTAAAATTCCCATTTCAACCGATTTGCAAAAGAAGCAAACCCCCCTTTTGCTAAAATTGTGCACAAATATACGCACAGAATTAGATTCATCTGCGCGCGCTTCAGTTTCCTAGAAAGGAAGGGTTGTATGAAACCTTAATATCGAAATGGCACATCACAGAATTTAGACAACTTGCTCCTTCTCGAATGGATAATTTGTGGATCGCTTGCTATTGGAAATGCCAAACAATAAGCTGTCAGCAGAGAACACCAGAGCCAGTGAGAGATGCGTGCGTGATGTGATATCACGTCGCACACACCAAAACGCTTCGATTCAATGTATGCACTATGCAGTAAGGAATGCCGAGGAGAGGATAAAAAAATCATCAAGTGAACTAATTTTCGTACGGCTGCTACTTTTTTTAATAATGATCGGAAAGGCCAACATTATGGAGAAAACTTGTGTGCAATGATCTGAAATCTTCGATTCCGAAGGAATTTTGGCAATCGAAGCACTGTGATGGAACTCACATTAATCCGCAAGCGACGCACGACTTTTTTCCTATCTCTGTAAGGTATTAGGAATTCCTTTTTGCCCACTTAATAGGTTCCTCGATGTGCCGGCGATTTTGCATCAATCACACTTCTAGCAAACCGAAGCAGATGAACAAAATATTTAATTCTGTGAATATACGTGCATTATGGGACTATAGTGTCGAATGATTCTTATGATGATAATATCAGTGTGAACGGTATCATCGTATAGGGTACCTAGTTTCTGGCACACGAATGTGTCTCTAAGTCTACTTGCGGTATTTTCAAAGAAATGTATTATTTCATGCTTCCCATTGGAATATTCTGATCATGTCACCATTATGACGAATGCCCTTGAATTACATGCTAATGTGGTACGCAATTTCGTACACATGTGATTTATGATCTTTGTAAATCAAACGTCCAGCTCCTCGGTGAAATCCTGTCTTCAATTGATTGTGAAGCCTTCTTTGGAGTGATAAAAGATATTTTATGATCAATGCGCATCCTTTAGATCTTCTAAATGACCGCTTTCCCAACCGTGAAGTTCAATAAAGACGAGGAGTGTACCACTACTTCTAGTACTTTTCCAGGAGAATTGTATGAAAGTCAACATAGCTATGTGATGATCATATGTCTCTGTGCCATTCTGTCATTCGACATTTCGTCAACGTTTTCATTCAATCGATCATGAGCATGTTTTGCGAAAGTTTCCACAGCTTGCCTTTCCTTTTTCTGTTTTTGTTGTGGCTGAGAAGCTACTTACAATGCCGTACATGTGTAATAAGCCAACTATTGAAGACAGAAAAATGCAGATATGTTAAAAGCGTTTTCAAGAAGACTTTGCACAACAAAGGTCATTTTCTGCATAAGTATTCACCAAAGCGCCTGGATTACTTGGACATTTTATCACCGATTCTCATCGTTTTCAGAAGAGAAGATATTCTCCATGTCCACATGTCGTTGGATAACTGAGCCTAAATATCTCTAGAAAACTATTTCACTCTTGAATTGTGATAAGGCAACTGCAATTTTCAATGTACGTAATGATTTTTAATTTGCTTCAAATATACACTACTACTATTATTAATGCGTAATAAAGAAATGATCTGAAATTATACACGATTTTTTTATTCCTGGTACAACCAGGGGGGAAAACAAATTTCAAAATTTTCATGATAGCATCTCTGATAGAGGCTTCTTAAAAATAATGCATTGAAAACCAGAAGCAAACGCATGTAGTATTTGCGAAAAGGAGAATAGTTTATGTTAGAATCACAGAGATAAATTGCTTTGTCTGCGTTGTTTGGTCTACAGATGACATTTTTCTAATACTGCTGGTCACTCTTAGAACTATTCCCGAGGGGCAGAAAGATCAATTTTCCATTGAACGTGATGCAAATTCAAGCCTGAGTTCTGACGAACTAAATCATTGACACCGCATTGAACGCACACAGTCAGTTAATTTAGATCGTGAGGAGTCCAACAAAGTAAACAATATTTCCATTTAATGATTTAATCACGGAGAAACATTGAGTCAAAGATAGGTAGTGTTCACTTGGCAGATGTTGAGTCTTCAATGTGGCAACGACAGCTCGTGTGTTCCATAATACAACTTTCCTTACGCAGTGCGCGAGCTTGGCCAATCACGTAAACCAAAGGGAGACGACTATCTCCTCATGTCAATGTCTGTATGATGTCTGTAATATTAAAACATCGTCATTTAGAATATGTACATCGTAAGGGGATAGAGAATGTGTACATGGTCATTTAGAATGTGTGTATGATCTGAAAATGGAGTTTTCCCAAAAATTTGCTATTGTTGTCAATGGCGCCCCTTCCGAATTTTTCCGGCCGCGCCCCCTGCCAGCAATCACATCCCTGTACTTAATAACCAACTGACTTTGCTTTCTATTGCAGAATCTCAGTCCGTTTATTTTCAATTTCGTTCCTTTAAATACGTTTGCTAGCTTTTAGCGAGGCCATCGTCTCTAAACAGGGATGAGAAAATTTCTGATTTTTTGGAGCAATTGTTATTACTAGGGCTGTGCGCGGTGCATCGGTTCTTTTGAGAAAACCGGTTTTTGGTTCGGTGCACAGAAACGTTAGAATTTGATCAAATTAGCATTGTACTGCACAGTTTTTCTTGAAATTAATTAATTTTGTAGTTGTATCCGCAAATCTTAGCCGCAAGAGATATAAAGGAATGATCTATAAGCACATAGTGTGATTAATCTAACTAGGAAAGCATTATTCAATTCAATTAATTATCAACTTCAAATTTCGAAGCGATGAAATCGAAGCATTTTGAAAATCAAAACTAGATCATTAAATTGGTCATGCATTTCCTGATGATGAGAAAAATGTGAGAAACTGACGAAAATAATAGGTGATTCAAGTTCATGAGAAATCAGTTTAAGGCCACAAAAATCATTTCTCGCGACCAGAGAATCTGGGAATTTGTCATGGTCCATCTCATAGTCTCATAGGAATCTCAAGATATATCCAATGTTCTGCACGAAATGTTAACATTGTATCATTTCAGAGAAACTGCTTGAAACCGAGTTTTGTCTAGATGTTGACCATCGTGCACAGTAATTTGTATATTGCGGTGACATTGCCTAGATTTTTTCGATTTTTCCTGTTTTCAGATTTTGTATTTTTCATTATTTTGAAAGAAGTATCAATGATGAGCTCTCCCATTGCTATATGCTGCACGTTCATATGCATTTTAAAATAAACGATTAAAACGCGGACATTTCTTCCGCCACTGACTTAGCAATTTTGTCTATGCAATTTTTTTGCCACTTTGTGGTTGCGGCCAAGTATGATGAGAGTCACTTTCAAATATTGGCTAAATGAAAGAGGCCTTACAATTTTGTTGAAGATTCCTAGCACTTTAATTTGCATTAAATTCTGAACATTTATAACAGAAGATAGAGAACCTACTTTCAAGATCTTGAAGTCTTCATTAACTATCAGTCTAGAGCAAAAAAGAAGTTATATTTTGGATACAATTCAATGCTTCAGTGTAACTTATAACATTTTGGTTATCATGGCCGGTGCACTGGTACAAGCAGGTGCGGCTAGCGCACAGCCCTAGTTATCACTAATTGAGAATTTCACGCAATTGAACCTCTCCACTGCGACTATCTCCGGATTTTTCATCCTCCAGCTGTCTCATCATTGTTTAAAGATACACGAGCGGTCGTCATACAATCATTTCCCAATGACGGTAAAGAAAGATAGTCTCTCTAAGTAGTCAGTGTTAACCCAGTGGCATTTCTGTGAAGCAAAACCTAACCTTCAATGGCAAACCTGATGGTCTACATTGGCTCAATGTTTCATCGATGGATTGTTAGATACATTGAGCCAACAAAACAGTTGACTGGTAGGTATATGCACAATGTATATGTGTAATTGAAAATGATTGGCATGTCATTTCTCAACTGAATGTATTGTTTGTTTGTGTAACGAAAATAGCCATTGCGATATTCTTTGCAAGCAGCACCCAACATGAATCCATGACCATCACGTTAACAAAATACGTTTTGTATAAGTTGATGTGCAAAATAGCCGGGACACCAGCACAAATTTTTGCAGGAACGAGACCGAAAATGAGGCTTTCAAATAATGATGTACACCCTATACCAGTGGTTCTTAAACTTTTTTAGGTGCGACCCATTCACTGGTCTAGTGAACACTTCGCGACCCAACCTTTTCTATGAATTTATTTGCACAATATATATATTAACTATATGGGCCTTTGTATTATTACTCATTGATAATCAAAATTATCATACAAGCAACATTCGTAAAATTATTTGATATTTTATTCAAAATCTATGTATGCCTACATCTAAGTGCAAATATAATATCTCTAAATGAAAATATAAAGCGAATTCTGATTGGTTGGATATCTAAATCAAAATATGTGCATCTAAATGAAATAAAGGTGTATCTCTCTATTTTTTGTATCTGTCAAGGTACTCGCGACCCAATCCTGACGGCTTCGCGACCCATAGTTTAAGAACCACTGCCCTATGCATACTGCGAATCAGGTCCTTCTCTTATCAGGCGGTATCAAAGAAAAATACATGTAAAGCCGATGGGAAGCAGACTGAGGTTTTTAACAAAAATGACATTTGTCTATGTTTAGGTGAGTGCCACTAAATCTTGGGCCATGTTTTTTCGCCTGTCTTCAAGTCTTCTTTCGTCATGCATGTGTTATTTTCATGTTTCTAATCGGTGGTGAGTGGTTAAATGTGCCTCAAGTGTTGTCTGTCGACATTAGGACGCTTGCTAAATCTGAATGTGTTCAGCTTCATAGACAATGATGCTTGAATACATGAGATCATGCCCTGAAGACGTTTCGTGCCAAAAATTATGGCTCTAGACTTAGTACTTAACACACAATTAGAGAAAGGATATAAAATCTCATTTTTACCGAAACCTCATTCTGTTTACGATTGAATTTATATGTGCTTCCTGACTGACAAAACAAGGAATCGGATAGAGTTCGACATGCGGAGATTCGTCGAGTGTGCGTCATCATTTTTGGCCCCGTTCCTTGCACAAACTCGGCTGGTCTCCGCACTAACACCCGCGCATTAAATAGACTTATTTATCGGAATACGTTGGCATGTTACATTGCATGCGATAACCACAAATGAGGGATAATACTGTCCTTGTAATAATTTGATGGCTAATAAACTGCTGAGAATGATAAGTAGCCTATTAACTCCACAAAATCAAAAGCAAAAAATGGCAAGTAAAAGAGAGATGCATGTAATACCTCTGTGAAAGCAGCATACATGCTCCTTATTGGAAACTCCTTCAATAATGAGAGATATCATAACCAACAGATACGACAGGCGTAGTGAGCAATAAATCAGCGATTGGCTCAACATTTGTCATATCACACGCTTTCTCGACACAAGTGTTAGCTTTAAGTGTTTTATGACAGTTGACTTTGAAGACGACATTCGTAATGGCTATTCCTCAGCTGTTAGAACTCATGAATGTGGTGAATTGAAGTTATAGACATTAATCGGAATAAATTGTGAAATTTTATCGTGTTGACACATCAAATCTCAATCATTTTGAAGAAAATTTCTATGCAACTGAATTCCAGACTTCCTAGACATGCTGAAAGAAATCGCTGCTTTTGCGGCTTCCATTTTCAATCCGCAGGTAATGCATATTTAGTCATTTTAGTCGATTTTACGGCGATCTTATTCCAAGGAGTCAATGTCAAAATTTGTAAAGTTTTTCAACGGTGAATTTCATTGTTGACATGTGACAGTTTCAGTTTTTATCTTCACAATTGATTGCTTTTACGTTAAGTGAAACATATCTTCGTTGAAACTTCCATGTTAGATTTTCAGTCATTGTCTCCTAAACTTTGGATTACCTTATAAATATCTTGTCATTTGATCGGAGATATGTTTGTTTAATATGATTCGCTCTGATAAATGTCATAATAACTCATTATTTACAACACTCTTTCATAACTCGTATTATAAAAATCACAAGTGTTAGCTGTTTATAACATTAATGATGCTGAATTTTATTTAATATAGACAATGACAGAAAATTATAATGTTTGAAGTATTAGAGACTGACGCATAGCTTTCAGTCGCCTGTGAATGCTGTTTTCGTCAAATATCATGGCCACAGAAATCCGATCAGGCTCCATAATGTACACATGTAGAACTGTACACAGCAGGGGCAGCTGTCTCTGTGAGAAGAATTGCATTTGAAAGACAAATGACTATCCGAAATTCATATGCATGTATTTTCATATTTCAAATTGAATTCGCAAATGATGAGTGGCGTCATTGGCGGCTACAGAAGGGGTGATCCATTCCCCCATCGAAGAATTTCATCCGAGTTTTCCTCTGGCAATCGAAGTTGCAACTGTTGCATAATCTTATATTATGTGTGACAGACAAAATAGCTGCTGGTTATCAGTGGTGCAACTTGTAATTCGTCTTGTTGTGGAGGGGAATGCAGATGCGACCGATTTTCAGCCAAGTCTATCTTCGCAGATTGTTCCAAAGTGCAGGCCCTATTGAAAATACAATAAAGAATTCATTTGATTCTCTGTCGAAACGAAGTCTGTATTCGTCAGCTTTAAGAAAGGTCAGTCTTGGAGTGTGCAAATTAATTAGTTAATGCTGTTAAAACAAACCTTTTCATTCATTTGTTTATCAATGTGCGGAAGAAGCTTGTGTTCTCATTATGGCAACCATTAGCAATCAAAAATTTATCAAAATGGCACGTTTGTCATCATTGATAGGACATCAAACTACCTCCTAATTTGTAAACGCTGGCGTGCCCCTGTTCCATGGGTCATTTTAATGCGCGAGTAGGTTGAAACAAAAGCAATGGTGCATACTCATGACAAGGATGGATTACGAGGTATGCTTGCGCGTCATCCTTTTGTAGAATATGAGAAAGCAGAGGCCATCTTATGCTAAATAAATTACAATGTAGGAACTAAGGCAGAGAAACCCAGAATTCCAGTTTTTATAAAGCATGACTCGCTGTCTGTTGTCAATTTTCCCAGAAGATAAGTTTGTTTCCTATTCAAAAATGATTATATCAAACCTTGAGACTGAATGAGCGTTACCTGGACATGTTTAATTCCGTGTGGCCTAAAGTGCTTCCATCATAATGCACCAATTCTTCGATGTTATTTGAAACACGAAGAGCAAGGCGTATAGTGATTTAAACAACATCGACAGTGAGGTTCATTACAGTTTAAAACACGCTAAGTCATGAGATTTTCAATCATGAATTTCCGCAGTAACGCAGTTCATCTGTGTATACAACTATATATGGATGTATCATCTTTCCACCTACAAGAACTTTTTGAAATCCAAAGAGCTGTGATATAATGCTGTAAGTTTCACTTTTAAACTCAAAAAATATACTATAAAGTAAAACTCAAAATATTTTTGGATTCAACCTTTCCTCCCCCTCTGCTCTTTCGTTTTCATGTACGGGAGGTTCTTAATGTAATATATCACAAAGTAAGGAAAAAAAACATCGCTCCCTCAATTTAAATGCGATTTTTGCTTTTCAAAATAAAGTACCCCGACTCGTTTCATCACGGTGGACAGTCTTAATGGATGAAAGTCCTTGTTTAACTTCGTATCTGAAGAATAAAGAAAGCGCTTGTGGTTTTCATGTGTTTTCAGAAACAGAATTCTAATATGATGTATAGAATATCAAATGAATGATATACAGTAGAACCTCCATATTACGGACACCGTCGGGACTGCGCCTTAGTGTCCGTATTTTAGAGGTGTCCGCAATATGAAGTTACCGGTGATGATACGAACATTATTCGGGACTGAGCTTAACTGTCCGTAATACGGAGGTGTCCGCTGTATAGAATGTCCGCAATAGGAGGTTCCACTGTATATGAGTATCAAACCAATTGCTGCGACTTTTGATTATTCATATAAATATATAGGAGTTAATCAGGTGATTCAATCCAGGATGAACTTTGATTTCTTATTCCTGTCATGACAAATCGCCATGCTATTTTGCATTATTTAAACGAAGGTATGATGTTGATTTGCGAAGTTGGAATGAGTTTCATTAGCGAGAGCTGTACAACAGCAATGCATGTCGTATAAACGTGATGTAAAATGCTTGCTAACATTGATGTTCTTTACAACAGTGTCTCACATGCATATGTATTAGTCCAAATATCAGGTTAGTGCTATTGCTATTATTCTATCATAAACATTTTCGACAACACTCGCAACATACAAGGATGCCTAAATAGCAGAAAATTGTATATATTTTGACTTTCTAGTTTGTGGATTCAATCACAGCCAATAACTATGCAATCAATCATAAATACAACTTACGACTGTAAATCGATAAACTTACGACTGGGGGTGGGGGGGGGGGTTGGGCACTTTACAGTTACGGCACTGAATCAATCATAGTGACATTCTGCGTGTGCAAATGTATTCAACTGAATCAATGTCATACTTGCTTAATGTGTACGAATTCTGGGCATGAGTGGTCTCTGTGTATCTCCGTCAAGTTGTTGATAAATTTGATCTACCTTATTTATCATTATTGGATTTATTATATTATTACTAGGTGGTGGTCTCCGTGGCACAATGGTTCAGTGCTTGGCCTAGCGATCTTTCGGTCCAGAGGTCGAACCCCGAGAGTGTCATTGGAAATCGACAGGCATCCGGAATAAAAGATCATAACGCTCCAGATTAAAGTCTGACTGTGTCAGCACCGTCCAAGTCCCCAGTGTGGGGGAGTAGTGACATTGAAGCTTAAATTGTAAATCTAATTGAAAGGGGCGATTCATTGAATTATGTTTTAGGAGAAGAAGCAAAGTATTTATGCGTCGGTGGATTAATTTATTATATTTTCATCGTGTACTAAAATTTTTAACAACTAAAATGATATTCCGTTTAAATATCATTCTTTTTTCATTTCTGTGGATGTATGTCATAAACATGAATACGTGTTGGTTGCGATACGAATGTTTAACTGTGTACTGTTTTTCGGCTGTTGGCTATGTTTGGTAGAAGGAAAAGAGTATTCCTAACGAACATGAAATCATGAAAGTACACGAACCTCTTTTTCATTTTCGTTGGAAAACAAAAGATCTTATCAAGTCTTACTGTTTTATAGTCCGGGAGCTAGCGTGAAGTTGTGCAGGGAACGAGGTAGTACATAAAACTTTCACATAGCATAGTACACCTCTAACCTACTGCAAAACTTCGCGTCTGCGGATCAGATCATTTGCTTTTAAGAAATAGAGAGGATAACGCAATCCTATGTATTTCCAGTGGTAAAATTGTGACATTTAAGGTGTTGACTCCATTTTTTCGAATTTTTGCTCATAAAAGTTACACAAATTGGTATTTTGTTGAACTGGTTATTATAGAAATCATCTACAGATCATGATCTTTCAAATGAGCTATCATTCAGTGACAGAGGATGAAGTAAAGTGTACAAACAGACACTTTTCGTTGGTGTAACTGCAAATTTTAACATAGAAATTTCAGGAAAATTGTTGATATACTTTAACGAAAAGTGTCTGTTTGTACACTTTACTTCATCCTCTGTCACTGAATGATAACTCATTTGAAAGATCATGATCTGTAGATGATTTCTTTAATAACCAGTTCAACAAAATACCAATTTGTGTAACTTTTATGAGCAAAAATTCGAAAAAATGGAGTCAACACCTTAAATGTCACAATTTTACCACTGGAAATACATAGGATTGTGTTATCCTCTCTATTTCTGAAAAGCAAATGATCTGATCCGCAGACGCGAAGTTTTGCAGTTGGTTAGAGGTGTACTATGCTATGTGAAAGTTTTATGTACTACCTCGTTCCCTGCACAACTTTACGCTAGCTCCCGGACTATTAATCAAGAATTTTTGAATAAATACAATTCTGATTTTGTTGTCTTTTTTCAGATGACCAACTGCACAGGAGACAATTGTGTTGGGAGCGGAAGTCCCTTCGCATCAGATCTATTTCCATCCATTGTACAATGCTTTTCCATCATCCTACTCGGATATTTATCCGCTCGTTTTGGTCTACTCAATTCTGCAAATGCTAAAGGCATTGGAACCTATATCACATCATTTGCATTACCTGCCGTATTCTTTCAGGTAAAGACTCAAGGATGTCTTACAATGTCGCTCATTCATTTATTTGTCCAGATTTGCCTTTTTCAAGAAATTTTTCCAAAAATTCGCTTCGTAGATCCGATATGCATGTTTACATGTTGCATGACATTCATATGAATATTTTGTGTGATTGATTTGTTCGTAGGTACACAAACACATGGATATATAGATTAATTACATAGTTAATTAATACATAAATTATCGTCAACAACCGAGTCGTAAATACTATTTCTGCTTTTTGAGTATATGGAGTTTATTGGTCGGTAACGTCTGTTACTTGGACGATAGACTAGGCAATTCCGAAGGTTGTTGTGAGACTGTAACAGCTCGCATGAGAAGCGTCTGGAATAATATCCACGATCTACTACTTATTCTTGCTACCAAGATCATCTCGTTGAAGCACAGGGGTCAGGTGTACAATGTCTGTATCAGTAGTGTCTTGTTGATGACGATGCTTGCCTGGTGAGAGATGCGAATACTATGACCCGATGGATGTGTTTCATAAAACTTTGCGAAGACCGCTCCATGTATGAATTGAGAGGTTACTCCATGTTCCTCGATCGATTACTATCTTCAGCCACTTGCAGTTGGACATTCTTTGGAGGCGACTGTACCACCACAAGCGATTTTGCCACAATTCTGTGCATCCAAATTGCTCAGACCAAGCATTCTCCACATGTCGCATATCGAGCATCCTTCATAAAGTTTGACCGCACACATCCATCATATCACGTAGTTCTCGTTCTTGGTGAGACGTGCGAGATCTTCTGCTTCGGTGTCGCCGAATCATACCATAGTACTCTTCTTATACATGCCTTGTAGACATGACCCCTGCGTCTGAGAGAAATCCCTTTATTCGGGAGTGGCAACAGATCATGGAAATACTTTCAAGCACTTCTTATGCGGTCAGTTGCCGCCCCAACACAGCTTGCGGATGTGGCGTGGGTAGTTCTCCCTTGCAGCGCCAGCACTTAAAATAAGGATCAGCGCTAAGGAACGAGTCATTAAATATTTGATTAAATCCGCTGTTATAACCATGTCATCCGCGTAGAAATCTTTCGAGGACATCCACGACAGTGATCCTGCGAAATAGCCTCCATGACGATGGTGAAGAGGAGAGGGCATAGCACTGAGCCTTGATGAATACCAACATTGACTGTGAAATTTTCACCTGTTGCATTGTCACAACTCAGCACGAAGTGTGAATACTCGGAATTCTCGTTGATTAAAGGTTAATTAAATGAATTATGCTGCTATCCAAATTATTCAAGCATTTCGGGAATCGCCGAGGAAGTTCTGTTCTCAAGCAGTTTAAGTTTGATGACAACTTGCTGTTCTATGCCCCTGCGAACTGGCGCTCCGCAGTCGGAACAAGGAACTTGTAGGGCTGTAACGGAATTCAGCAAAGTACTTTAATAATTCAAGTCTATGGCTATTTTGAAATGACTGTGATTAAAGTGATCGCAAGGATTTTAGGTTAAAGTGATGCAAGAACGTATTTAGAAACATTTTATTATGAGGTTGACTGAATCCGGTAACTGTATTCATCTATGTCAGAAATTTAGATCATTTTATATATTTCTATTTTTTGAAATATCATTGAATTTCTCAATTTTATTTCCACAGGCTATGGTGACAATCGATTTTCAGAATGTGGACTGGCGTTTTCTTGGAGCAATTTGTATTTCGAAAGTGATAATGTTTGCTTCAACCGTCATCTTCGTGTTGATCACTTCACGGCCGATGTCTTTATCAATGGCAGGAATTCTCGGCATCTTCACGTCTCAATCGAACGACGTGGCTCTTGGTTACCCAATGAGTAAGTTTCAACTTATCCATCTACCCATCTCACAAGTCTATATTCTCAGAGGAATATGTATTCTACTTTCGTCGGACACATTGATTAAAGGGGATTTGCAGAATCATGTGTTGCTGAAGAAATTAGGCATTCCTTCCTTTTTTCAATTTTTTGAAGATTATGGCTTGAAGGAAGAGGACGAGCCTACACAGCAAAGACACCTCTCAGGAGAAGGAAATCTTAGAGAGGAATAATGTGATGAAAAAGCTGAATAACTAAGTAATCGAAAGTAAATAACAATAACCACAATGACAGAAATGCTGAGAATAAGATGGTACATTCAGAAATGGAAAAAGTGAAGAAGCATTTATCTGGATGTAAAATTTTTAGCTCGTGACTGTATAACACGCAAGGATAGAAGTAGAAATACAGAAATATGGATGATATCAATAACAAACGCATATTAGGCAGAATACTTTCAAATTGTCAACTCCCCATCGAGCAAAGTGAAAGTCTATTTAAAGTCTTCAGCACCAGCAAATGTAGGGAATAGCTAGAACATAGCGGTCGGCTTGTAAGGCTTTTAACTAATTTTTTTTGCCAATGGATCTCCAACAAGAGGACACCTCGTCTTATTTGTACTCACTGATGAAATGAAAAGTCTTCTGTTTGCGACAATCATACACTTATGATACCATTCTTAAATCTTTCTATTCTATGAAAGTATTGTAAAGAATATGAAGAACATGTGATTGATAATGGAAGCATGGCTTGCAGGCCTAATATATAGACCCCTTTCCTTACCCTTCTCTGCGTTATGATTGAACGAGAACCAACGAAATTCCGACTTTTTCCTCAAGAATTTCGTGGATGCATGAGATTGACATTAGCCTTCAACAAAGGAAATCGGCGAATATATGGTACCGCTGTGACATTCTTTAGCTTTTGATATTCCGAATTTTCACTTATAACTCAACGTTATGTGGCAACGAGCTGAATGTCTCAGACTCTGAAGTCGAATAGATCTCTTTATATCTCTCCCGCGACTGATTTTGACACTCCTACGACAAAATCCTTCTTCAAAACCTGTGGAACAGACAATTAACTTTACGATGGTAGTATCGGCAATTAACTTATATGGTATTAACACCTTGGTCATCTTGTTCCTTTAAATTGCAATTCAGAATTTGAATTCGAATTTTTCAAATATACCCTCAACCTCATAGCATGCACATCACGGTTCAGTATGTGGAATGCCGATGAAATGTTTCTTTCGTGTCTTCGAATTTTGGTGGTTCCAGATCTGACCATCGCTGTTCTTCCATCTTCGCAGCACTGAAATGTTCTGTTAGAATTTTGTGATGAAAATGTCAAGTGACAGTTGAAATAGGACGCGCATGTGTTGCAACGGAAGTGAATAACCAGGGTAAAAATCTGTTGACTTTAAACTGAAGTTAGAAAATGTTGTTGCTAATGCATGCAGGAGTGTCTTAATCTACATAATTCAAAGATGTTATCAAGGCTTGAATTATTGTCTTTTTAGTGGTTTGATAACCGTTTGTCACGTGTATATACCCACCTTCTATTGTCTTCATCACAGGTTATGAAGTAGCTTGACATATCATTCGTTTTTGTTATAAAGTAGAACGAGAAACTGTCATACAAGGTGCCCTAATCATTGACGATTGTAGAACATTTTATTATTTTGATATGATGCATTCTCTTACATTGCTACTCAGGGTGCTTTGTTTTAGTATACGATTAATTATCCTATCAATCATTGTCAGGGATATTAAAAACTACGTGGTATTTTTTTTTATAATATTACATTATTGCTCTGAAAACCCCATTTTAATGCTATATTGTGTACTGTCTATGTATCATGTAATATTAACCGCAATTATATCGCCATAGAATCATATTACAATGACCTTGTGAAAATAATGATGGCTTAACGTCACTATACCTCCCCCTTTTTTAGGGGCTTGGACGGTGCTGACACAGTCAGACTTTTCTAGAGTGTTGTGGTTCATTTAGTCCGGATGCCCTTCCTCACGACTTCCAATAACACTTTCGGGGCTCGACCTCTGGACCGACAGATAGCTAGGCCAAGCACTTAACCACTGTGCCATGGAGACCGGTCGGCTGCTTACGCAACCTCGTCTGTGCATAGTCATAGCTGTCCTCTTTAACATACTCGCAGTTATACATTGTAATCGCAATAAACCACGCGTGAATGGACAGCTACGTTACAAGCTATCATGGAAAATTCATATCCATCTACGAAAAGAAATTCTGGCGCATTAATGATTTAGCCAGGGATGTCTATGAAGCATAGAAAGTGTTTTTACTTTCTAGTGTTAACATTTTCTATGTTTCATAGACATATATTCCTTCATGTTTCATAGACATATATTCCTTCTACTAGCTGTGTTTGCGCCATATCTTAAGATTTCTATGTATCACAGTGACATGTTCATATTTTCTTTTCAGTTGTATCACTACTTCCGAATCAAGCTCATTACATTTATTTGGTGGCGCCGATTCAATTGGCAGTTCTGAATCCTATTGGGTTTGTTATGATGGAGATTCAGAAGTATTTAGACGAACGGAATGAAGTGGCGCCGGCTGAGACCTCCACCGCTCTTCCTGTGGAGTCCGGCAGCGCTCATTCTTCTGTTGAGAATGTGTCAGATCAAGATTTGTCGATGATGAGGCGACGAGGCCGTTGGCATTGCGGCGATTCGGTTCTGTGGAGGATATTCGTGGGTGTGTTCTGCAATCCTCTGGTCTTCATGACTCTCATTGGTGTTCCCATGAACTTCGTGCTGAGACGGAAAATACCCGACGTGATAAACAAGGCACTGACTGTAGTTGGTAAGTTATTTAGAGGTTGTTGAAGTTCCTCCTGCCTCAATAAGTGCAGTATATACCTGAAAAGCAAGCTATAACGATATTATCAACCGACACTAGACAACAAAGTAGCTTGCATTGCATAATTTGATATCACTGTCTGGATCAGAGGATATCAAGCAACATCAACTGTTTGAGTTAGTGATATCAATTTTGATAATCGATGGAGAAAATAGATAGCACCATAGTTAGAAGGACAATGTTACAGTGAATGCCACAGTAATGACAGCTATCTATGGAATCAATCAATACTATTTGACCAATTTCCGTACTGATATTGTAAATTGTTAGATAAGAGATTTACATAGAACTCTTCCCCAAGAGGTTGATATTTCTTAAACCATGCCTGTTTAACTCTATTATGTAATTTTCCTATCTATGTGTATCTATGTGATAGTAATACGGAGCGTAAATGCCTGAGAGGGACTGTTTACTCAGATTTCTATCATTCCCCGAGATCTGTTTACTCATATTTCTATCATTCCTCGGGATCTGTTTACTCAGATTTCTATCATTCCCCGAGATCTGTTTACTCAGATTTCTATCATTCCTCGGAATCTGTTTACTCAGATTTCTATCATTCCCCGAGATCTGTTTACTCAGATTTCTATCATTCCCCGAGATCTGTTTACTCACATTTCTATCATTCCTCGGGATCTGTTTACTCATATTTCTATCATTCCCCGAAATCTGTTTACTCAGATTTCTATCATTCCTCGGAATCTGTTTACTCAGATTTCTATCATTCCCCGAGATCTGTTTACTCAGATTTCTATCATTCCCCGAAATCTGTTTACTCAGATTTCTATCATTCCCCGGAATCTGTTTACTCAGATTTCTATCATTCCCCGGAATCTGTTTACTCAGATTTCTATCATTCCCCGAGATCTGTTTACTCAGATTTCTATCATTCCCCGAGATCTGTTTACTCAGATTTCTATCATTCCGCGAGATCTGTTTACTCAGATTTCTATCATTCCCCGAGATCTGTTTACTCAGATTTCTATCATTCCTCGGAATCTGTTTACTCAGATTTCTATGATTCCCGGGATCTGTTTACTCATATTTCTATCATTCCCCGAGATCTGTTTACTCAGATTTCTATCATTCCCCGAGATCTGTTTACTCATATTTCTATCATTCCCCGAGATCTGTTTACTCAGATTTCTATCATTCCTCGGAATCTGTTTACTCAGATTTCTATGATTCCCGGGATCTGTTTACTCAGATTTCTATCATTCCCCGAAATCTGTTTACTCAGATTTCTATCATTCCCCGAGATCTGTTTACTCAGATTTCTATCATTCCCCGAGATCTGTTTACTCAGATTTCTATCATTCCCCGAGATCTGTTTACTCAGATTTCTATCATTCCCCGTGATCTGTTTACTCAGATTTCTATCATTCCCCGAAATCTGTTTACTCAGATTTCTATCATTCCGCGAGATCTGTTTACTCAGATTTCTATCATTCCCCGAGATCTGTTTACTCAGATTTCTATCATTCCCCGAGATCTGTTTACTCGGATTTCTATCATTCCCCGGTATCTGTTTACTCAGATTTCTATCATTCCCCGAAATCTGTTTACTCAGATTTCTATCATTCCCCGAAATCTGTTTACTCAGATTTCTATCATTCCCCGAGATCTGTTTACTCGGATTTCTATCATTCCCCGGTATCTGTTTACTCGGATTTCTATCATTCCCCGGGATCTGTTTACTCGCATTTCTATCATTCCCCTGGATCTGTTTACTCAGATTTCTATCATTCCTCGGAATCTGTTTACTCGGATTTCTATGAATCAAGAATATCTTTGTTATTCAATGTCAAACAGACATTGTTTAAAACGGTTATATCATGGCTTAATCTAGTTCATAGCAGGCCTCACTCTCGTGCAATTGTTCATGTAAACATCCCAGGGGCCTTCGCCCGAGGGATGTTTACATGCAATTGCCCTTGTTTATACCTGTTAAACTAGATTTAGCCATGATATAACCTTCACAAATCAAGATTCCGGTAGGTCAAATCAAAGCATTATGTGAGAGACATTCATCCGTGTAGATGATTCAATAGCATTTACTGTATTTACATGTAAAAGAGTAGGCATCATCTTCTCTCAGTGAAACTATTCACAGATCGTTTAATGTTTTACCTTGCTTGGCAAAATCACAGATATTTCGATATTTGACCAAACGCCGAATTCACTTAAGTTTCTTAAGATCGAACTAGATCCAGATCGATAATGTATACAACATTGATCACTACAAAATACAAGGTCAATTTTGTAATAATGTATTTTAATTACACATTAATATCTATGTGACATCTTAAACCGTCAAAGACACTGGAATTGAAAGTACGTGTATTTGGGGTCATAGAAGAAACGCTCATTCACAGTTACACATTTTTGTCACACAGTTTCTACATGTCCGCTATGCTTTAGCCCTCGTGAATAATAATTTCATTTATTTATAAAGTAGCTACTTCGAGTGGGTGTGGCTGACAATAACTGAAAAATTGATCAATGCGAAATACCTCCGTAAAGTGAAGCCAAGTGTTGATCGTTGTAAACAAAATTGAATTCCCGGTCCTAAATTAGCTGAAACATCCAATTCGGTTAGATATGAAATGTTTCTTTCGTGCCTTCGAATTTTGGTGGTTCCAGATCTGACCATCGCTGCTCTTCCATCTTCGCAGCACTGAAATGTTCTGTTAGAATTTTGTGATGAAAATGTCAAGTGACAGTTGAAATAGGACGCGCATGTGTTGCAACGGAAGTGAATAACTAGGGTAAAAATCTGTTGACTTTAAACTGAAGTTAGAAAATGTTGTAGACAGCATGCAGGTGTGTCTTAATCTACATAATTCAAAGATGTTATCAAGGCTTGAATTATTGTCTTTTTAGTGGTTTGATAACCGTTTGTCACGTGTATGTACCCACCTTCTATTGTCTTCATCACAGGTTATGTAGTAGCTTGACATATCATTCGTTTTTGTTATAAAGTAGAACGAGAAACTGTCATACAAGGTGGCCTAATCATTGACGATTGTAGAACCAGTGGTCGGGTCAGCTGCGAAAATCTGCGAAAATGTTTAAAAAAATTAGCCCGCTGCGAAAAAAATGGACTTGGTCCTTCAAAAAATTGAACCTATGCTGTCTAATCGAACAAATAGTGGTTTGCAGGATGAAAGAAGTAAACTAAAGACAACTAATTAGTATATTATTTATTACTTTATCAGTTCGTGAAGCTTCATATTCATCGTAGCGTTCGTGACTTTTAGCAGGTTCAGTAAAAAAGAAGAATTGGAGCAGTTGTTCTTAGCACCTGTTAAGTGAACATGTGTCGTCGCTGTACATTGTTGAAAGCCACCGTGCTCTTTTGTCAAATAACCACGTTTGAAGCCTTCAAAGTTGTGTTTGAGAGGTCGTCGTCACTTAATTAAAAGAAAAACAAGCGGCTTGTCTAATTAAAGCCTCCATATCTCCGCACATGCGAAAGAAATTCTCGAAAAGCTTGATCTCTATAAAGATAAACGGCCCTGATAGATGCTGGTGGTACACTGTAGCTGGTCAAGACTCGAGATCACACGAAAGTATCATATCAAGGTTCAAGTGATCCAAGTGATCCAAGTGATCTGTTAAATGAATAGACTCTCCACTTTTTAGAAACGTCTGTATCCTGCCAGTAAGCAAACTTTCTAACGCATTGTAAAGAAGTGGATGCTGCGAAAAATGGAGTACGTTTTATGCCAGATATGCAAAAAAGTTTACTTAATATTGAAAATATACTTTTATGGAATTTTCGTTTAAGGGATACAAAGTCCACAAAATCTTTGAATCTCGAAGCATGGACTATGAGCGTCGTGAAGAAGCTGCCATCAACATCCAGTCATAAGAATCCAACATGTACCGGTATTCTAAAGGACCACGCCGGACATGCACATTGAAAGCTATAGGACACGCAGTGAACACGCTTTGCCATGACAGCAGTACCCAAAGAATGTCGGAGTACTTTGTAAAGATTCATGGCTACCATTATTTTGATATAATGAATTACGATAGAAACAAATCTGCAGCTATTCCATGTTTCTCTAATTTCTCTCTTGTTTATAAGACTTAGCTCTAACAACATTTTAACCGAATTAATCATCAACATATACCGGGTTTTTGTTTTAATGAGAGCATGTTTGATCTTGCCTCGTGGAAACTCTGACGTACTAAGTGGACGTCTCATCAGCACAGTGTGAGCGTTTACCTTTGTCTAATTGGACGTGACTGCCAACAAGCATTTCTGCCGCACGCTGCCAATCACAGACAGTCGTTGGCCGAGCACCATTCTAATGCTTGTTCGGAAGTACGTACAAGAGGAGAACGAGGAAAGAAGACGACAGATGATCATCAGAAAAGGGTGAAAACAGTTACAACAAGAAAAGGAGAATGACTTGTTAATAAAAATGAATTCGATGCTTGAGAACATTGAGTGGCAAGAGAAAGAGGCAGAAAGGAACACATGAAGGAGAGGATAACCAGTAATAGGATGTGGGGAAATCGAGCCGGAGGTAGTGATATTGTAGGAAAAACATCTTTTTAGGCTTGAATTATACTTACTGGCACACAGGCTTTCGGTATAAGACCTTCATCAGCTGCAAAAATAATGTAATCACTAAATTTTTTATGCAACCGTGATAATGAAATGCCAAGCAAGACTGCTGTGAGAGGAGTGGTCAATGGAAAAAGAATACTACATTATATTCAGATGCATTTCAAGGTTTTTCATGGACAGGAATGTTGCATCTTTACAAGAACAAGAATTTCTTAAAGATTCTTCAAGATTTCTACATAATTTTGCTTGTTGCAAGTATGCACTTAATTGCCTTATTTTGCGGAAACTGCAGAAAACATGTAGGACTATTAGTTCCTCCCGAAAGACTTTAGGCGATCCTGGTTAAGTTTTGATAAGAGCTGCATTTAGTCTGAGTGATCATAAAATATGATGTTGTAATTCGATGACATTAGTAGGCCTGCGAAAATTTAGTGAAGCTGCGAAAAAAATGGATAAATCTCTGGCCCGACCACTGTATAGAATAGAATAGCTTTATTAGTTCACTGCTTTACAAATTCTGTGAACCTTACAGAATGTATATACGAGGACAATATCGAAAAGGTAAAGAGATGCAATAGTATAATACGCCAATGAATAATGATATGCACAAAAAGAAAAATGTTAAAATAGCACAATCGTTAAAAGACTATTTACAATACTTGATAAAAGAATTACCAAATCGGGCTGTTTTGGCAGTAGGAGGGTAAAAGGATGATGATGAGCGAGTACTCACACCAGGAACATGTCTGACATTGAGGACTTCCGAGAGGATGACTGTCATTTGCACAGATTGACACGAAAAGCTTTTTACATGATTTGATGCCCGACATTAACACATCAGTATCAATCTCAGAAGAACCTATGAGACGTAATATTCTTTTCTCGACATTGACAATACGATTCATCAAATATTGCGAGGCATTACAAAACGTAGGGAACGAAAACGTTAGCACTGACCGGATAAAGGCAATGTAACAATTAATCAATAATTTTGGGACGTGTTCTGACACTCTCTCTCCAAGACATCTTGTCGTCCTCCCAATATACCTGCATCCACAAGTACATCCGCAGGTATATTGGGAGGACGACAAGATGTCTTGGAGAGAGAGTGTCAGAACACGTCCCAAAATGGCTTGATAAACCTCAGAAGTGTCCCCCAAGATCGACAAATTAATCAATAAGTTTTTATCACAACCACAACGCTTGAGATTACAAATTATGAAAATTCTTCTTGATGCCTTTCTTATCACTTGTTTCACATGCTCATTACATCTTATATTACTGGAAAAAATGACGCCCAAATATGAAAAGGAATTAATCTGCATCAAAAAAGTGTCATTTGAAATACGTATAGGGGAAGTTGTCAAACCAGATTTAGTGATAATATCCATCACCAAACACTTTTTTTCGTTCAGAGGTAGACACATTGATTTGGACCTAATAATAAATAAAATAATAATAATGATGATAGCAAAAGTAGAACCCTTTTATTATTTTGATATGATGTTTCCTCTTGTATTGCCTACTCAGGGTGCTTTGTTTTAGTATACGATTAATTATCCTATCAATCATTGTCAGTGATATTGAAGAACTACGTGGTATTCATTTATGTGGTTTCATTATGTTTCAAAAATCCTTCAAATTTAAATGTAGGAACAAGCAGTCTCGGATGCAGTGATACCCTCCAGGCATGTAACGGGAATTGACTTTGTGGCGAGTGGTCAAACAAAGATACGAAAGTCTCCTCGTGTGTCTCGATCTGTTCCGCGGAAGTGGGAAGTTCGAATGGTGTTTACTGTGTTAGTAATTATTGTGTAAATTTGCATGATAAGGTAACTGCAAGTGATTGCATTCTCCTATTGTTGCTGACAGTCACGTGCTTAGGGGCGCAAAGTTTAGTGAGAAGCAATTGCATAAGGAAAGAATAGAATAAAGCTAATAAAAAATTGAAATAATAGACTTTAAAGTAAAAATCAGCCGTTATTCATGCGAAGAATAAATGTTATTGCTTCAAGTGTTTACCTAACCAAGTCAGAGAGGCATGTGCTTCTTCTTCACGTTAATGCTATCAAGAGTTTGCTAATTTTCATTCATGCGGACTTATTTTGTCTATTTTATTAACGATCGATTGATGTTCGTCCATTCCTAGGAGAAAATTGAAGAATGAATTTGGACAGGTTGACGTTTGAGGATAATTTATCTGTTTTTGGTGTGAGTTTTCATAAATCACTGACAAGTTAATTGATTTTCTGTCAAATGCTGTATTGTTGGAAATTGAATTCGACAGACTGAATGAATTGAGATTACAGACAACAAGGACAGCTCATCTCATGAAAGCGGCAGTGATTGTGTGAGTTATTCTGAAGGTAGAACATTTCCGAGTTTATTGACAGAACAGTCAAATAGAGCAGAGATTAAACTCGTCTGTGCTTGCATTTATTATTGATCTGCCTCTCTTCCTTTTTACTAGAATACATAAAATGAATGGAATATTCAGCACACGTTCAAAGGTTTTGATCTCTAATTGAACAAATACTCTTAAAGAGAAGCAATGAATGGAAATGGTTGCAATTCTTGAGCGAGTTAAGTGCTCACGAATTTTCTAACTTTATATCGAAGTTTCAGTAAAGTTGTGGCGAGCTAGGCAATCCTAGGATCCAGAAATATGTAATTATCACCGCAACAGCCCGAGAGAGTATTCGATTTACACTAAAATATGCATATAGTACTTCTTGAGTTTTAAGTATTCTGTAAGAGTACAGGACTAGTAAGTGACACAAAATCGAGTATACTATGTTAACATGCTATGACTAAGTAACGACGTGATGAACGTCCTTCCGCAAAATGAACAATATTTGCAAGTGAAAAACGTAAGCCAGTACGTGAGTATTACCTCCTTTGCTTACAGCTGGCTTTTCAGTACAACTGTGTACACACGCGTAAAACAATGTGCTGGCTTGTTTTTCATTATGAAAGACTTCTTGTTAACAGCAATTGTGTTCGTATCAAGCTTTTTATAAGAAACTTTACGTAATCATTCCAATTTAGATAACAAGCGAAGCTGACAACAAGAAATTATAGAATCAATTTGAGAAAGTATATCACTCCTAAGCACGGACAGGGTCTAATTACAAATTGGGTTTGATTTCAATGTCCATGACACACCATTCTCTGGCAGCTGCCTTGTGTCTGAACAAGTTATCTCACTCTTCCTGTTGATGATCATCAAGCGACCGTACAAACGATAAAAACACTGCAGCATCAACGTATGTCAAGTTGTCAATAGTCATGGGAAGTAGATGAGGGCCAAGTACGCTCCCTTGGGGAACACCTGATAGACATATAATCCAATCTGATAAAGTACTGATCGTATCACGCAGTGTTTGAGTGCCTAAGAATCGAAATAACTATTTGGCAATAAAATGAGGAAGGGAAATCACTATGCGTCTTAACAAATGATATGACAATTTGTCATAAGTTTTCGCAAAATCTACGTAGTGTCCTGGTTGTACTACATACAACGAAGGCTCATGCCATTCCTAACAATTTCTAAGCAATCGATGGCGATTGCTTAGACTATAGAAATAGAATGTCTATCTGAAGTTGACTAGAATGGAAACTGACTCAAGGTCGAGGCACATCCGGAGGAACTAAGTTGGGGCATGAATGACCAATGAAAAGCTTAGAATCGCACATTGACTGATTCTAATCCAATGATTCAGCCGTTGACAAGCGAATCTAAGCAAAGATGCGTGCGATTTTTGTGCCACTATTGTGTATTACATGAAGCTTCACTTCCATTCTAGAGGTTTTATTATTATCAATTTCTATGACTCAGACAACCAGAAAACTGAGTTTCTGATATGTTTGACCGTGTACTTTGTATATTCAGGATGTACAGTCTGCACGTATTGAACTGACATCAATAAATGTGAAGGCTTGAGAATTATTCTGAAGTATTGTGTGATTTCTTTGATTTCTTTTCAGCACAATCATTCGCAGGAACTGCATTATTTGTTCTCGGGTTCAACATGCTCGACAAACTTGGAAAGCTAAATCGGCGATCGATCTATCTGCTAGCTGTGTTACTTCTAGCTAAACTGTGAGTATCCTTACAAATATTGTGTTCTGAAGCTCTTGAATTGATCAATCATCAAATGAAGATCAATTCTACCAAGTTTTGAAGTTTGTCAATATCCCAGACTTATCTCTGTCATACGGGTTCTTATCACCTTATATCTGTCAGTGTTTGACCTATTTGAAATGAACCCACGACTTCCCAGCACCCAACCCATTTTTATCATCAGGTTCTCCGTGATTGCGATTTCTTGTCAATTCTTTAGTTTCAAAAAGTGACCAGTCAGTCCACCTCTTATCAACAAAATTTGAGTAAGTTTTGATAGAGGCTTCCTCTGACTGAAGCTGCACGGCAAGACTCAACCGTTGAGTCAGATGGACCGTTGTTAGAGTGTCATCTGACTTGCTTCCGATCTGTCGAACAAGAAGGGTGGCACCTGGTCCGAACGCTCCTAGGGTCTCAATTGAAACTCCGCTGAAGTCGCATGAATCCATGAAAGTTTCATATTTCAAAGTCTTCTTCGTCTCTGCTTCTTTTCCGCCTTTCCTTTCCATTGGCAACATATAAATGAGAGGCATTATGTGAAATCCCAAACAAGAGGTTTCCCTTTCATGAATTGGATAAGCGACATACCATCAGGCCGCTTAGTGTCAGCTTGTGCAAGACCTGAAGGTTCAAGAATTGATGGAATATTGATAGAATTCAATGTTTGACAGTAAATTTTTAGTCGTATGATGCCGATTGGAGCAGGATAGTCCATGTAAACCTGTCTTATCTAGGGATGTGCCGATATGAGAAATTTCGCCGATAACCGATACCGATAATTTATCGGCAAAAAAATCAAATATCGACCGATATATCGGCACTACCGATATTGATGTTCATGCAACATAGTCAATTTACAATAGCGTGTACAGTGTCCCTAATTATTTAACCCATTTAGTATCCGCCCGTTTGACAATAGATTCTTCACATAATACATAACCATGCGTGTGAATGTTTTAAGTTAAAATACTCTATTTTTCATGTATTCACTGCATTTTTTTTATAAATTCACCACATTATATATTCACCATATTTGCACCATTGGTGGAAAGAGACATTAAAAGTATGACATACAGGTATTGACGTAATGCATTCATATAACTCCATTCAAATAAGTAAGTATGTCAGTACTGAATCTGTATTGCAAAAAGACAGGAGATCAAATTGAATGGTTTTGCAAACTCACTTGAATTCTTGTAGCTTCTGGAGTCTACATTTAGTTTCACTATCCAGCTAGCAGGAACAGCGGAGCATACTTAGAAAACATTCAGTCAAAATGTAAGTCCAATCTATTTTTGATTGTATAGCTTATCTGAATATGTGTATTGTGTACATTCATTATTGAAACTATTTGATTTTTCCTTCATTTGATACTTTAGATAATCGCTACATGTGATAAAAATACCCATTTAAAAATGCAATTTTCAGTGACAGAAACATCGGTAAACTATCGGCATTTTTTTAGATATCGGCCGATAACCGATATGTTACAAAAGCTGCCGATAATCGGCCGATATATCGGCACATCCCTATTATAAGCAGCTACTCCAGAAGAGCACTTGTGGGGCTCACACAGAGGTGTCCCAAGACGAGGACCAGCTGCAGTGCGAATTTCATCACTCGTTAATTTGGTCTGCAGAGACTGGGATGGTGGACAATTCAGTTAAGCTCCCGGGAAAGCATCTCTAGCGATCTGAAGGCGTACTTAGGACGTGAGAGTATCTGCTTTTGCCCTAGATACTGCTTTGTACAAATAAGTTTGTGTATATGACAGTATTCCAGCAGACTGGGTCTTCAGTTCGTCGGGCCATGCTTGGAAATCCTTTTCATCACCCACTACAAATGAAACCGCGCCTGCTGCTACAAATGAAGCCGCGCATATTGCTCAGCTCCATCCGATTCGGCCTCGGCCGCATTTTTGCTATGGTCCTCGGCGTAGCTGGGCTTCCCTACCTGCGCCTTTGCGACTTTTAGTTTCAGCGTATTTTTAAACGTTTCATCGAAACATTGTGCATTTTCAAACTTCTAAATGTAGCAGGAAAATTCGATTTCGGTTTTGTATCATGATCCAAAGAAAGTCAAGTTGTTACATCATTAAAATGTTGAAACATTGACTAATAAATCCGAATTCTGAATACAATTATACATGTACTTGATGTGATTTCATTCTTTCATTAACTTACTGTGTCTGCTTGCAGTTGTTCTAGAAACATTAAGGAAGCAAATAAGATGTTAATAGAAGTGTGTGGGAGTCATATTTCTTCCTTGTGTTTGCTGTTCTCCTGTGCCAACGGAGAAAGTATCAAGTTTTGATGTCAAACTAGATACATTTTTAACGATTGAGAGGAGAAAATGCCTTTTTGAATAGCATTAGTGAACAGCTCAGCATGGCATTTGAAATGCCAATGTTGTAACTTCCTGTTTTTAAACCGCATGTGCTCGTATACTCACCTGCCAAGTGGGAGTAGACATTTATCGACTTAGGTAGGGATTGTCCGCAGACGGGAGACAATTCCTTCATATCTGGGATTGTCCGTTAATAGGGCTATTTCACTCACCTTTGTCCGGAGGTATCAATTCATGAATTTTCAATCATTTACAAGTGTGACAGAGCTAGAACAAGTGGAAATATTGCTTTCCTTATATTGATTGATTTAATCTGTCTGCAGACGGTGTTGCCAAAAGTTGAGCATGTAAACGATTGTAGAGTAATCGGAAATGATTGATTAGTTTTAGCTTTAGGACAAAGCAACTTTTCTTCTCTTCGGTATATTTTGTGGAAATTAAAGAAAATAGCTTTCTACTCCTTTCCTCCAGAGAAAACATAGGAAATTCTCTTTAGTAGTGAAGAGCTGGAATGATTATCCCGGAGTTTAATGTCCCCAATAACCTCACGCATTCAACATTTTAGGCAATAAAACCTCTTGAAAAATGTAGAGAATGATTTACAAGGGAAATAGACTCAATGCATGAAGCCATGATGATATGAAATCCTCTGGCCATCCCTTCTATTGAGTAAGATCTGGTTCACACGCATCAGGCATCTACAAATCTGTCATAAAAAGGGAAATTGAGAAACAGTCAATTTTTCATTGTTTTGGAAAGTTGTATTGTTATATCAGTAGGCCTAGTATGAATTGTACATTGAGAAACTGAGGAGCGAATGTTGGCCGTGTTTCTTATGATGTTCTCACTACAACTATTCAAACCAGATATTCCGAGGATCGAGATTTTTGCTAATCAGATTCCTAAACTTATTAATGAATGCATTTAGTATGCTGTCTTTCACAAGCTGGATTGGTTTTTTAAAAGGCTTTTTTGTGGTTCAAGTTCTAGGTGTTGCCTTCTTCGGCAGCGAGATCGATGTAGAGTTTATCAGAGCGTTAATAATGGTGTATTAACACTAGTTTGAAAAATATTTCTGTTAAGTGTCATCTTTTATTAAGTTGGAAAGAGCCGATTATATCAGGTGTTGCAGATGAATGTATATTTTTTTAAGCAGCGATTTATTTCAGATACTATCCGTGGCTATCCTCATGCTAGTACGTACATTATTGTATCATATATTCATTTACAATACCTTATAGAATCGGCTATTTCCAACTTAATAAAAGAATGAATGTATTAACACTGCATCGTGTGGCCGGAAGCAATCGAACGACAATTTTACAAAGACTCGGACATCAACGTACAGGTGATACCAAAAAATAAATAAACTAGAGAAATTGATTAAAGCTTTATGAAGCTTGACACTATTTGTCGGAAAACTCCAAAGCTGTCAAAATATATGAAATACCGGAAATAGAACATCTTTATTTGTCAATACGAAAGCAATATGACAGGGAGGGAACGGAAGGCATCAAGCAAAATGAGAAAATTTAACAAAAGAATTCCGGTAGAGAGTCCGATTCCTCCTCTGAGGCAGAAGAACACGTTGGTGTCGCATGTCACACGAAACATTGCTGCGTAGAATCAAAAATTGGGATAGAGGATGAGTATATTTACATTTGGAAATTTTTACAATGAGGCGTCTACAAATATTCTCAAGCATACAGACGAGAGGTTGCTTGTCCGAGACACCAGCCCATCGACGGGCAACGCGATCTAGCCTCTCTAACCTACGTAAATTAGCAACTTTCACATCGCACAACAATGGCCAGCAGTAAGCAACGTGACTGAAAACAAAAGCCATATAAGCCTGCTAGATGGTTTGCGGGTCGCTACAGTTACTCCTTATCCTTTTTACAAGAGAAAGTCCAGGGCAGCATTTTCTAAATAAAAAGGGAAATTGATAATTCCATGAAAGATCATTCTCGAAAAACACTCCCAAAATCTTCAAAACAGCACAACCATGGATGAAAACGGGGACAGGTATGGTAGAAACAAGTGAAAATGAGCTGCATGTAAAACCATCTTAGTAATGATGAAGCATTTAGCTTCAAAACAGTTAAGATTGTAGCAATCATTATGTTTATTCTGATATTTTGGAGTTGAAAATCGTTTGAATCACATGAAATTGAAGACTTAGGACAAGGATTTCACTTCATTTAGAAAACAGACAGTTTACAGGGATCCCTGATGTCCACCAAAGTATCGAAATTCATATCGTAAAGGAATGAAATGAACGAAATGTGCTTCATAAATCTTATCGCTCGTTTAGACTCACCAACTTAGAAAGCTGAACAAAGTAAACAATCAATACGATAGACGACTAACTTGACAGAGCAATCCAAACTCCACATGGAGGCGTCACAGTAAGCGCAAATAAATTAAGTCTGTCTCTTGCTCTTCTGTCTCAAAATAGAGACTAAAATGTTCGAATTGAAAAGCTTTGTAAGCATAAGTTGTCGCGGTAACGTCATATGATTATGTGCATAAGTTGAGTTGTAGTAAAAAATGATAAAATTTGGTCGGGAATGTAAGAATGATTATTACTATGATTTTTACATATATCTCTTATTTCTAATTATTATCGTGCTTGATTGGTAACTGTGTTCTCATTATCAGTATAAATCAGTGATAGCATCGATTAAATCCGATTACTTTCAGGAGTTTAGAAGTGTCAAAATCTATTGATGTTATTTTCATTTTGTTGATGAGCAATTTGAATCTCAGCACAGTGATTAGCTTCAGACATAATTTTTCCTCCTTCTTTCCTTAGTCTGATGTCTTGATTAATTCTCTCCTCCACTCGTATACTATTTTATGGAGATATCTATATTTGCAGGTTATTTTGCGGTACTGTCCGCCTGTGGTGAAACGTGTAACACATGAGTTTGATTTTGATATATTCCTAGCTCATCTCCTAATTTTTCTTTAAAACTGAAGATAATCTCAGAACTCAGAACTCAGAACCTTCTATCAGAAGAACAGTATGGCTTCAGGCACTCTCGATCAACTGCAGATCTTCTTTCATATGTCACTGAACATGTGAGTCGTGTCCTTGACAGACAAGGTGAGACGAGATTAGTTCCCTTAGATATTTCCAAGGCATTCGATAAAGTCTGGCATCAGGGACTCCTTATGAAGCTAAAGTCCTATGGAGTTGCTGATCAACTCCATAAACTTCTTGCTTCTTTCCTTAGTGACCGGCAGATATCTGTCGTCTTAGATGGCCAAAAGTCTTCCACCAAGTTTGTCAATGCAGGAGTTCCTCAAGGGTCAATTTTGGGACCCACTCTTTTTCTGCTGTACATCAACGACCTCCCAGACTGCCTTGTGAGTAAATTGGTGATGTATGCAGATGACACAACACTCTTCAATTCCAATGAGCGACTCGCTAAAAACACTCAGCAACGTCAGCAGTTATGCGACGTTCTTAATGAAGACTTACGCAGGGTCTCTGAATGGGGCGCCAATTGGCTTGTTTCCTTCAATCCTTCAAAAACTCAGAGTATTCTGCACTCACGACTTAAAGGAGATGATGATCATAGCATTAAAATGTCAGATAATAGGATCAGAGAACAAGATTCCATCTCCTTCCTTGGATTGGCGGTTACGAAAGACTTGTCATGGAAACCATACATCCATCCATTAGCAAGCAGGCAGCTCAACGCATTGGTAGTCTCTATCGTGCCAGCAGCTATCTTCCACCACAGACTGTCTGCTATCTTTACAAGTCCACTATTCGTCCTCTGATGGAGTATTGTTGTCATCTGTGGGCAGGCGCCCCACAAACGCATCTTAACCTCCTTGAACGGGTTGAGAAACGTGTCAAGAATCTCATGGGTGAAAAACTTGCTAGCAAGTTGCAGCCGCTCTCCGTCAGACGGGATGTTGCTTCACTCAGTCTCTTCTACAGGTACTATTTCGGTAGAAGCAGCTCTGCAGTAAATGAGTGCGTACCCAAACCTAAGATCTTCTCCAGAAGCACACGCAGAGCTAATGCACTCACATGCTATAATGTGAGCTTAGAACGCGCGCGTACTGTGAGTCGCTCGAAAAGCTTTTTTGTTCGCACGGCACAGCTTTGGAATCAGCTTCGCCAGACCACTTTCCCTGACCAATACAATCTTGATACTTTCAAGAGGCGTGCGAATAGGTTTCTGATGGGGACAGCTTAATCAGATTAGAAGATCTGTTTTTTTTTAATTTTATTTATTTAAAATAAAACAATTTGTTACTTTTCATTGAGTAACCCCTAGCTTCGTTCATGGCTCACAGCTGTGCTAGGGGTGAAAATTCAGTAAAAAAAATCACTTCATTAATAAAATGATCAATAAAATTGTTCATCATGAAAATGAAATTTCAGGAAATAGAGAACTTGAAACATTGATGATGCTCATCATGCGAAGCCACAAAGTGTCCATGTTTGATTGTTACTTTATTTTGTTGGATATCACAAGGCTTTTCGGGCGTCACAGACGCTTTGTGGCTTCCCATGATGAGCATCATCAAGAAAATGAAAATAGGAGACATAAATCTTGACTCTTCCCTAATTTCTGTAAATCAGATCTCTGATCAAGACATTTCTCTGCTAATTTCTTTAGCAGTCTGTGTTTTGACAGTAGACTCTGTGTTTTGTCCTACAAGGGCATTTAAACAGAATTGAATTATTCAAGTCTGAGGACATCCTTCTATACATGATCTGTAATTTGCAGTTATTCATCATTTCTGTGTTATTGAAAATGAAATGAGATAGGGGCTGACAACAGATGGAGACTATTTTCTAGTGCACATGAAATCCGTGAGAGTCTTGCTTTGATTCTTCTACATTTCTAATCGCCACAAGTACCTGCTTCCAGAAAGATATCAGATTCTGAAAATTAGAACAGAAGCTATGTTTAGGTCATCTTTTATGCATCCAGACAATAGATTTGAAATATCACACCACATCTGATATCCACTCACGTGCTTCTCCTCGTGTGGAGATCAAATTCATCTGTGCGATCTCCACAAGAAATGGCTTGCATTTCCTAATCATGGGAGAAGTGCATGCCTTCCTCAATCTCTGATCGTCTGCTAGTGCTGACTCGCGCTCTCTCTCTCTCTCTCTCTCTAGCTGATGATGGCTTAACGTCACTACTCGTCTACTCTGCCGTACTAGGACTTGGACGGTGCTGACAAGAATTTCAGTTTGGTTTCAACTGAAAAACTTTCTGTCGCATGGAGGATTGAACTTACGACGACTGTAAATCTCTTGTTCCGAATGGGTTTCGAGCTCCTGAATGATTTGTCAAAGGTCCTCCGCTTGTCTCCTTGCACGCCACCGGCACTTCCGTAGCTGCCTTATTATTAACAGTTATCATAACGCCCACGAAATTATTCTTTTCGTTCAGAATCAATGAATAGTCGGAAAATAGATTTCTATCAACTTCATATGTTTGCTAAGATGATAAGATCCAAAGCTGATTGAATGAGATGGAAGAAAGCCGTTATTGCATTGTGAACGATATGAAAATATATCTCCGCTGTTAATCAGTGTCCTCTGTCTTTTGTGAAACGTGGTTCGCAAGTGAAGGCAAAGACTAACCGAGAGATGAAGTATTTAATTAATTCTCTTTGTTTTTACGAAGCACACTTCATCTAATAAATTCGTAACATGAACTCCGTCAAGATATTTTCTTACTTCAACTGATGCCTGTCTCAGTCGACATGTGCTGAATACAACTCATTTCAGGAGACTTGTGTCAATTTGACTACGGAGTGAGATGAATTTTTGTTACAAAATGCTTCAAGTTTTCTTTCAATTGCATTTGAGACATTTATCTTGATGATTTAAATCTTCTTTGAGAGAAATAAGAACGGAATTTTTCCTAACGTTTCGCTTTTATTTTCCTTCAAATTTCACTCAAACGTTCCGTTCTTATTTCTTTCAAAAGTTACTTTTCCAAAAATGTTTTATCAATTTTCGATCTTCTTTTGAAACTTTTAACTCTATTGAATATAGTCCATTCTACTGACGAGGGCTAATTTGAGGAAATGTGAAATGTTGGCGAATTAACCCTCGCTGGGGTAATTCTCCTAACGCGCCTCACTTCCCCCCCCCCTGATCCCCCAAACTATTGCATCAATTTTGTCAAACCACTCATCAATCGAATGGGATTTGGAAATTAGCATTACTTTTATTTTCAAGGTCTTCCCTGGGCTGAGGTGAAAGTCAAAGGTCAGAAAACGTCAATTTTTAACAAAGATGATACCATACACTATTCGAAAGATCTGGTCAAGGTGGTTGATAAAATGATAATTATTCATGGTTATGAGATTATATCATTGTCATTAGATGAGGTCAAATGATTCAAATAGCACTGATATCGCACATTTTACTATCTAGTTTGTGCAGGTGAAGAGACAAATCAATTCGGTGACTTTTATCGAGAAACGAAGGCGAAAAGCAACATGATTCTGAAAGATTCTGATGATTGCTGAGTAGATTCAGAACTAAAAAGCACAAAAATAATAAAAAGTCGTATTTGAAATTTGAATTTCAACATGATGCATAATAAGCATAATTGAATAATAAGCCACATAATTACCGGTGCTGTGGCGCTGTGGTAGAGTGTTCGCTCTGCGTCCGGGAGACCTTGGTTCGAACCTTGGTCGGGTCAAACCTAAGACTTTTAGAATAGGTGCACTCTGCATTCTTGCTAAACCTATCACAAAAAGTGAGAGTGGGATAAATGAAACTCGGCCACATGGAAGAGCGGTGTTTCACCGAATGTGCTTCCGAGTATAAACAAGGAACATTTATTTTTTATTTTGAAGCAGATAATTTCAGAGCATATTTCAAAAATTTCGCATTTTTGAATACCTTTATATTGATAGGAAGAATCCAATGTGATCTCAACTTATTTCATCAAGAATTGATGCTACAATGTACATTAGAAATGAATTATACCTAAATCAGCCGAAATATTCCAAACATTCAAATTATGAAAAACTTCGGTCAAAAGTTGCATAATACGTAGAAAGTAAGCTCCTAGAAATCTGGTGGACATAGCTTGCTTCGTTCGAAAGATATTCTAAAGATTCGCCAGGGGACGAAAAACACCGGTTAAAACCTGAATTTCATGTTATAGTCTTATGCTGCTATTTCACATAAAACTTCGATGTTTATATATGATGGCCAGACTGGTTGGCCTAGCGATCCTTGGGTTCAGAGGTTGAGTCCTGAAAGTGTCATTGGAAGTCGACAGGAAGGGCATCCGGACTAAAAGATCACAATGCTCCAG
Source organism: Prostheceraeus crozeri (assembly GCA_907163375.1). Taxonomy (NCBI): domain Eukaryota; kingdom Metazoa; phylum Platyhelminthes; order Polycladida; family Euryleptidae; genus Prostheceraeus; species Prostheceraeus crozeri. The sequence continues at coordinate 63,883 of CAJQUW010012775.1, forward strand.
ATAAAAATCGGACTATTTCAGCACCGCCGATGCCCCAGTATGGGGAGTAGTGACGTTAAAGCTTCATAAAAAACTTTCTATATTCATTTAAAAATGCTATCAGTTGGTTGCTAGCTAAATGAGCCTATGAATGTTCAAATCTCGAGCAGACAACATCTTGAGTGAATACTGAAATATGATAAGTGATTAATTTACGGTAATTGACAATATCCGTCCGGTTCCACTCTGATAGTGACCCTACTTTATGCACGGTGCCAGTGTAACTTTTAGGATCAACAGCGTAAGTATTTGTTATGAAGATAGTCGAACCAGCCACATTAGAATTCTTCTTTTGATAGTTTCTTCAATTTCTCGACATTATGAACGCTCAACACAGTCATCAAATATGATGTGAAAATAATTTAAATTGTTGTGATAATAGGAGTAGATGTGTGAAATTTACCGGAAAATAGTTTCTCACAGGTTTCCCTGAAATCTTCTTCCATTTGAAATGTACTAGGAAGTCAATTCACTTGCCACAATCTATTAACGTCCGTTCATCCTGTCTCAGCATGTTTAGACAGTTCTCTCCGTTAACAGTTACTCCTTAATCATTGTAGTGCTATAAGTCTTCAAGTTGAGTTCTTCGGTCGTTAGTTTTTTATTCAGCCATAACTCTGCCATCGACTTTTATTCAATTTTCCTTTACAAAGCGAACAGCCGATACAAGCTGAAACCAGATTCGCAAGATGAAATTGTTTTGTAATTTATGGTTTTTCCAAAACTGCTTAGTTCAACTGAATATTCGGTAATCTGATGCCAGCGAGTGAAACACATAATTAAGCTGCAGTATCCATTTATCGCATATATCATCATCATTTATTTTCGTCAGCATTTTTGCCTGTTGCAAGGGGTTACTGACGACACTACGGTGATACGCCATTCCTCCATTGCACTCGGTCATTCGTATTTTCTGCTTTCAAACCACACTTTCTACATTCCCTCAGTACCATGGTCTTCCATTTTCTGTCTTCATTTTCCATGCTTTCTTCAGAGGATGGCTGTCATTTCTTCTCAAGATGTGACCCATCCCTCTTAAGCTACTCCTCTTCACTGCTTCAACAACAGTCTCTGTCAACGCAAGATATTCCATTCATTCATCAGTGTTCAGTGTGGTGTCCATGGCACAGTGATTAAGTGCTTGGCCTAGCGATCTTTCGGCGCAGAGGTCGAGCCCCGAAAGTGTCACTGGAAGTCGTCAGGAAGGGCATCCGGACTGAGAGATCACACCTCTCCAGATTAAAGTCTGACTGAATCAGCACCGTCCAAGCCCTCAGTAAGGGGGAGTAGTGACGTTAAAGCATCACGGTGTTCTTTCCATCGGCAAAGTTTTACTCCAAACATTTTCCTCATTATGGATCTTTCTGTTCCTCCGAGGACACCCTCTTCTGTTCGGATACATGTTATGTAAACTCTTCCCTTTCGTGTGTTGGTAAAGCGTCTTCCAAACAGCTCTACTGGGAGATCAATCTCCACTGGAACTTCATTCTTCCGTGACTGTATTCTTCCTGAGATAGTCAGTGAGAGGGATAGTCAGAGATCACCATGTTTCAAAATTTCAACTCAACATGACAGATGTTGATTTGAATAGAAAGATGTCTTCAGACTTGAACAATTGAAGCATGAAAATCCCTTGGCAGCCGTAGAAGCTGCTTTTCGCCCTACAAGGGTTCGTCAGTACGGCTCGGAATGGCCCAAACTGACTTAAAATATGTAGAATGATTACACAAGCTGAAGGACCGCACAACAGGCTGCTCTGCGTTTATATAGCCTATCTTTGCTGTCCGGCTGATAATCATAAAGATTGTAGAGCACAAGTCTGAGGACACGTTTCTATCCTCTTTGCCCAGGCGAACTGGCACTCTGCAATCTTTGTGATTAAATGTTGAGTTTTCATGATCATATTTCTTGACTCACAATACAAAAGTAATTCGGTGAGTGCAATTACAAAAACACAGAAGCGCGTTGCAGGCGTATGGTCACAAGAAGTCGTTGGATTGATGCAGGGGAAACACATTTCACACTGCCACACTGCCAAGCGAGTCGATCAAGGCATTGTGTGATGAGATGAAGGTCAGCAGACGGCAAGCGTTGTATCCACTAGGTACAGGGCGAGCGAGGGATTGATAAGCAGTTGCAACGATGAGTGATGACTAAGCAACTATTATGTCTGATCATGACTTGAGAAATGGAAAATGCGAGAAAGCACTTAATGTAAATGAATAAAGTAAATCCATGGTAAAATATCTGTAGAATAGCAAGAAGCTGAGGTTCGTAATCAATAATACAAGGTGGGTCCTGAGGTTGAGGCGGAGAAACTAACACGATGGCGGTTAGGTATAGTTAGCAGAAGCAACAAAGCTGAAAGCAAGCCGCAAACAGGAGCTGCGCGGCAAGACGACCGCACAACAGCCTGCCTAAGTGGCGAATGAATTAAATGTCGAGTTTTCATGATCATGATCATATTTCGTGCAATTTCGTTTTCATTGGAATTATCATCTTTCCATTTATTTAATCTTACTCCAATAATCCACAATAATCGATTTTCTGTCGCTGGTTTGCTTTCGGACATCTGCACATTGTTTCGTGCTCCAACATTCCCTACTGTAAAGATCTCCTCCTTCAACTCTACAAGACATACATTCGGCCACACCTGGAATACGGATCCCTCGCATTCGCTGGAATTGGCAAAGTACTGTCCGACAGACTTGAAACTCTACAAAACAGAGCCATCCGATACATTTTGCGCTTACCTCTCCGTACCCATCTCGGTCGGACTCATTATGATGAGGTTAAGCTCGAGTTGCTGTCTGTTCGACGTGCTCGTGTCGTTGCAAGCACACCCTATAAACGATGCTTGTCCCCGTGCTCTTACACAAACCTTTACAACGTCAGCTCAATTACAATCTCAGGCAAACCTACTATGAACTGCCTAAAAATATGCAATCCACTAATCCGCCATCCGAGCGCTTTCGGCGGGCACCTTTCTCCCTCACATGTGGCATTGTAAACATTCTTCCCCACTCACAATCATGTACCCTGTCTGCTTTTCAAACCCACCTTAAATTCCTTGCGTCACATGTTTTGTGTAATTGTCCGAATAAATCTTAACCCTATATCTGTATCCGATGTCCTTGCTCCATAGTGTAATGTGTGAACTGTGTAGTCTTTGTAGTAATTAGTACTTTGTATCAGTAAAGCGGCCTTCGTGGTTCGCACATTGTACGTGTAGTTGTACATCTCTCCAACGGCATATATTTGCCATGGTTAATAAAATGTTGATGATGATGAGCTAACGGACGCCGTCAAGCCGCTTTCGAAACGAAAAGCTTTGACCGGTCTCTGTCTATTCTGACATATCACAATAAAGTCGATGGAAGCCGTACATCAACTACTTTATCATTGCAGCGTGGTTACTCCTTTCCTCATGTATCAGATGGTGGAGGCACTGAATCCACAGAACAGCAATTCCTCCCTTCAATACCGCCTCTTCGCTTTCCTGTACGGCGGAATACCGACGGCTCCTCCCGTCTTCCTGTTCGCCTCTCAGTATCACGTTGCTGTTGATGTGGTAAGTGAACAGTTTTCACCTCACTGCTGTTGACAGGAAGACTAGCCCTTGTTGATGATTTTCAGGTTGCGTCGGGTTTGGTCCTAGGAACCTTCATCTCTTTCCCATGGACTTACATCTCCGCTCGGTTGGTAACGCTGGCTGTTGTCAAGGAAGCGGACTATCGCACGTTGTTGCGGGATACATCTTTCAACATCTCAATCTTCAGCATCATCTGTGTGGTGAGTGAACGGCAAATCGATGCTTCCTGGTGATGGTGTTCAACCGCCCCTTGCAGATGAAACTGTTGCCTTTGTCTCATTGTCAATGCAGCTATTCAGTTCATGTCAGAAGCCTGATCTTTAGACGGTGGAGATCTAATCAGTCAATATGTGTTCAATAAGTCACGTGGTTACAATCTGCAACGAAGAAAAGGTTAAACAATTAAACAATAGGTAATGTTAGTTCAATATCTTTAAGAAATAAGAGCTCTACCATTATAACCTAACGTTCGGTTCAGCAATGGGTTGCTACTAAAAATTTTTTATAGATTCAACAATACTAATCTCAAAGTCTGAGTTTCCACGGTAAATGATTTTAAAGCAATCATTGTAGTTACGAAAACAATGGTTACATTGTTCTATGTGTTTTGCAATGGCACTATTGCCACTCAAGTGTTCAAGTTCACGTTGATGCAGACGTCTTTTGGTTTTGCCAATATATTGGCAATCAGGATCAACCTGATCATCCTAACTGGACCAAAGAAATATAATTTGATATAATACACTCACTGAAGGAATTCGAAAATATTTGCAATGACACTTTGAAAAGTAAACGTAACCGTATGTTACACATGACTTTAAATAGACTATCTAAGATTCGTAACTTAAAGATTTGTTCTTTTGATAAAGGTCAAGGTATCGTGCTTGTAGATACTGATGACTATAATCATAAACTTAATGGGATATTGAGTGATTCTTCTAAATTTAAAATAATTCCTGTACCTAAATATATTAAAAAACATCCTGTTTGTATCGAGGAAAATAAATTATCTCGCTATCTCAATAAATATGTAAAAAATAAAGTTGATGACAGCGTTTATAAGGACATACTGCCTTCTGGTAGTAACATAGCACGTATCTATGGTACCGTAAAAGTACATAAGAACAACTACCCTGTTCGACCGATAGTTAGTACTATTGGTGCTGCTAATTATAAATTAGCTAAATACTTAGACAATTTAATTAAACCACATATCAATGATGACTTTATGTTGAAATCAACTAATGATTTCATTAGTGTATTAGATGATGTTAAACATAAAATAAACCGTCATAGCACCCTTGTGAGCTTTGACGTCGAAAACTTATTTACCAACGTACCCGTAACTGAAGCAATCAACATTACAACTAAATTAGTGTACTCACCTAGTAATGCCAATAAACCGAAGTACAAAGAAAAAGTATTTAAAGACTTATTAAAATTTGCCACGTCTGGTTGCTTTCTTATGAATGATACTGTATACCAACAGGTGGATGGTGTAAGTATGGGTAGCCCGTTTGGGTCCAACCCTTGCTAACGTCTTCTTAGCTAATCTAGAACATAAATGGCAGGACTTACCTTTCTCTCCTGCTGTGTATCGTCGTTATGTGGATGATATCAAAGCTGTATTTAACAATGAACAACACATAGATGTATTCCATAATTTTCTAAACATTCAACACAGTAAATTGCACTTTACATCAGAAGTGGGCAATAAAGAATTACCGTTTCTGGATGTCCTTCTGAAAATTGATGAGGACAATGTACTTACTGAGATTTATCGTAAACCTACCTTTACAGGTCTTTTACTGAATTTCAATGCTTTATGTCCTCGCAATTGGAAAAACACACTAGTATTAGGCATGCTTCATCGTGCTTACAATGTATCCACCAATTGGAATCTATTCCATAATGAATGTAGTAAAATTACCAATATCTTAAGTAGAAATGGCTATCCATTGCAATTAATTCAATCAACAATCAACAAATTTATAGGTCGTAAATTAAACAATTTCTTCACGCGTAACAATTGATAATGACTTCAATAAAATAATCAAAATCCCCTTCGTGGGTTATGCATCACAGAAATTTAGTAATAAGTTAGTAAAAATATTTCGTAAGCTTAACTTGGAATGCAAGGTTGTTACGACCTCGTTCAAAACTGGAAGATATTTCTCCCTTAAAAGTAAGTTAGGTCCAGACATGCAATCGCGTCTTGTCTATTGCTTTCAATGTCAGGTTGATCCTGATTGCCAATATATTGGCAAAACCAAAAGACGTCTGCATCACATTAACTTGAACACCTAAGTGGCAATAGTGCCATTGCAAAACACATAGAACAATGTAACCATTGTTTTCGTAACTACAATGATTGCTTTAAAATCATTTACCGTGGAAACTCAGACTTTGAGATTAGTATTGTTGAATCTATAAATATTTTTAGTAGCAACCCATTGCTTAACCGAACATTAGGTTATAATGGTAGCTCTTATTTCTTAAAGATATTTAACTAACATTATCTATTGTTTAATTGTTTATACGTAGTATTTAAATAACTTTTTCTTCGTTGCAGATTGTAACCACGTGACTTATTGAACACATAAACCTGATCTTGTTTAGAAAAATACAACACCAACAAATTGTTCCTTGCGTTTACCGAGCATTATTGCATGTGTGCAATAAGTGGCTATCAAAGCCATCAAAAAGACACTTACAGAATCTGGGAACATTTCATAAAAGCATAGGCCTTCTGTACTGGCGAAAAAACCGGCCAATTATTTATTTTTTCGAAGCGGCCGTCCGGTGGCCGGTTTGTAAATTAGTTATTTCCGGAAGCTATTGCTGAAGGCCTTAAAAGTCGTCCACTTATTTCTAGTGGATTACTTAGATCAACAACTACTATAAGTGCCTGTGAATAATATGCAGCTTTTCTTTAGACTATGGAGGTGAAATCGCGAATTTCAATGTAAAGCGTATCAATTTAAAATCAGGTGAGGTAAAACTACCTGCTGTCTTATGAAAACTTATTGTTTTAAATAAATTGTCTTGACTATTTGTCATACCTTAAATTGAATTGGACAGAGTCAACGTTGAAAGATGTTGATTTTATTCTTCGTTATTTATTGCAATTAATTTCTGTCAAAGTCCGTTAACTATCTTCAGGTTTAGCGTTCTACCTGAAGATACTGGACGGATGTTAACAGAAAGTAATTTGTAATAAATAACGAAGAATAAAATCAACATCTTTCAACATTTGCTCTCTCCAATTCAAGTTAAAGTATTTACTGTTATTGTTGCTATTCAATGTGGAAAATCGAATATTTTAATATGCGCCGCTCTTAAAAGCGGGTGATTCTAAATAAGCGGTGCGTCGTTTGGTACTTATGGATTATCCCCCCCCCACGTTCTCAAATTTGTCTTAAATGAATCAATCGTCAAAAAACTTAAAGCACACGTAAGTGAGGTTATTCTCTACCCACATACCAAAATTTAGGGAAATCGAACAAGTACTTTTTAAATTAGGAGTGATAACTTGAAGTGCAGCGATGTCAGCAGCTTGATCTGACTTCTTATGACCTCACCGTCTGAGCAGAAAGCACTTGAGGTCAACAAAGTCATTTTCAGACAGCTCCTGAAGTGATGATGACCAGGTCACATCCCTTACACTTAAATTTTTGCATTAAAAAAGGTGTGGCAAGGTAGTGGTCGTGGCAAGATTTCAAATAGCAGTGGATGACACGAAGAGGTAGAGAGGACAATTCACACACGAGCTACAACAATGCGTCGAACAGACGAAGTCCGATCAAGCTGCACACATCGCTACACTTAACGTGATCGTCTCTCATGCAAAAAGTATTCGTCTGATCTGCATAAAATTTTGTATGTGGGTAGAAAATATGCTTAAGTACGTTTACCTGAAGTTTGGTGACGATAGATTCATTTTTGCAGATTTTAGACAAGTTTGAAAACCTGGGGGAGATAGCCCATAAGTACCTGTCGTTTATTAGAGAAAATACGGTACTTTTTAGTTAGCAGGAGTCATCATTTATTTAAAAAAACATGATTATAAGAATCACGCCATAACTGAAGTGTCTCATTGAGATGCACGTGCTGATGTGTGTTGATGAGCTTGTCATGATCGTTGTACTGTCATGGTAACGGCAATGCTATGCGGTGAAGTCATTCAATATTTTCTTTCCATGATTGCATTTTATCACACGTGAGCTCAGTCACTCAGCTGATCTCATCAGTTATCACGAGCGTGAAATATGTGGATGCACTTTGAACATGAATGAAGTGAGTGCTATCGACATCGACTCTCAGAACATGTCAATTATAGCCGTCATTAAATCGTTGAGTATGCGAATTTGTCTTTTTTCCGTTTTGTACCAGGTAATCTATGAATAATATGCTCCCGATGAACAAATACTTCTTTAGATCGCATTCTAGCCCATTTTCTAGTGAATCATTTTTTATTTCGATGGTGCTATGCCTGAAAGACGTGCTGATAGCCTATCTGCTCAAATAAAACGTCACATTTTTTTTATTTTGCGTCTCTTAGTTGCATAATCGCTAGTTCAGCCATTCTAGATATTTTCAGGTGGTTTCGGCCATTCCGAGTCTTAATGACGAGCCATTGTAGACCAGACACAGCGTCTACGGCTGCCAAGGAATTTTCGTGCATAATTCGTTCAAGAAATCTATTTTAATGTAATCACATCATTAAAAGGAATACAATTTGGTAAAACAAATACAAAATACAAAATGAGCATAATTAACAGTAATTACAGAAGGGTTCGACGGGAAGAAGAAGTCAGACTGATGTAGTTGCCCCTCAGAATAGCAAACGACAAGCGCTATAACAGCCAAGTCGACTCTCTAGCGTCCCCCCGTTCGCCGTGACATGCGACGACCCAAGTCCTTAAGAAAGTTCAGGGTCGCAGGGCCGAAGACCACAGTCGTTTCAACGGCGACCGGTGTAAAAATGTACCGGGGTTGGAGAGCTGAGTATTTTGACGTTTTCCTGGCTTCAGCTGCTTTCGCCGCGCATCCAGGATCAACCGCTGAATCGTTGGCGACGGACGAGGAAAAGGTGTCCGAGCAGGTCGCATCCCACACGAGCGACTTGCCCTCTGCGAACGGAAAACTGTCATAGCATCCGGCCGCTTGCCGTCACCACGATCCAGCCCCACTGAAACCGGCGACGTCGAGGGCCCGGCGGATGATGTCGTTGATAGCCACGTGGCGCGGGAATCTTCCGGCACTCTTGACACAGGAAAGGGGATGGAGACCCAGTTCATCTGTCCGGGAACCACAACGGTATGGCTGCGGCTCACAAACAAATCCCCCGATCCTTAGGGCGATGGCGTATCGAAGACAGTCGTCGACCAAGAGGTTGCCCATGGCGCTTGAGGGAAGAGCGGACAGCCAGGCGCCACTGTGAGGTTGGGATGCAGCCTGCAGATAACCAAGGCGGTGTTGGTCCATGGACTGCTTGAGGGTCAAAGCAGCTTTCTTGGCGGAGATGCGGTCCCATTGCCGCTGTTTACGTGGATCTGAAGGGCGTTGCAGACCAGCGGCAGACCACCTATCGTCGATGACGGCAACCACAGAATCGAGAGGGAATCCATTGGTACGGTGTAGGATACTCCCGACGAGGGAGTCAATTCATTCAAGTATCAGCAGATCTTTCTATTCTCCGCCTAGGAAAACTGTCACTCTGCAATCCTTATGATCAATTGTGTAATTCAAATGAGAACAAGGCTTTACTTTGGGGTAAGCTGGAAGCAGTAAATGAAAGCAAATGTTTCAAATAATTGCTAAACATTTGGTAATTTGGAACTATTTCATGTCAATTTTGGGGAACTTTCTTTTCTTCTGGTTGCTATTTTCTCACACGTAAATTTTTTATCTTTTTTAATCAAAGAAATTTTAGGTGATTATCACGATTCGTTTAATCTCTGGCTTGGCATACAGGGACAATGTGATAGATTATTTCTCTACAGCTGATTTCTGCTGTAACGACGTGAACAATTTTACAGTGGTTCCTAAGGTAGATGCGCTCACTCGCTCAGCCTTACATATATGTAGCGCTAGTAGAAAGCTGATGACACTTTGAACTGACATGTAAATCCAAGAATGTTCATCATGTTCTTTTTTAATAAATATACTAAATTCTAAACGCGTTTGAAATAGGGGAGATCGAACCGAGGAATGCATTTAATGATGATTTCAATGTGAACAGCATTATCACAGAGCAAGTATATAACGTAGTGCAAGAACTCAGTATTAATTGCATCATCAATGGGATAGCAGTTTCGATTTCATTCAATGAACTCTTGTTGATATGTTGTACCGCATGTGAGATGTACAATTTTGATGTTTTGGAGAAAGTATCAAGGAAATGACAATATTATAGCCATTATACAGAAAATGATATTTCAAAAAGCCTTTGAGTCAGTGCTGATAACGCAAATTTGGAAAGTTTGCTACTGTTGCTAATGTTAGTTATTTGACTGACGATGGAAGCGACTAAGGTCCAATTACTTGCCAATACGAGTACTTGTTTTGGGTTATCAAGTCACAAATTGACTGAAAAAGCATTATCAGATACAAAGACGATGATCAAGACTTTCAAGAAATAAATGGGTCCACAATCCAGATGAAAACGAAAGCTTGATTCATTGAAGGTCATATCATAAAATCACACAAGAAAATTTAATTCACTTGTGTGTCAATCAATAAGTTGAATTTTAGCCGTGGAGTAATTACCTAATGACTGAGTCCAGCCATTTACAGCTCATTTCTGCACAGTCATTCTTATTGTCTCTAGAATATAGTGTGTTAATTAATAATTTAGATTTGTACGTGTAGACTCAACAGATTTTACACTTACATTTTAGCTTTCAGGGCCATATGCTAAGTTAACAAACTCGAGAATTGAACCAAGAAGCAGAATACGTTCCTCATTTTTCGTATCGACACTTCAATCATTATGTTGTTCATGAAATTCCCGCAGTAATCAACATACTTTCCTTTTGATTCAGATGTTTTGAGATTCTTATCAGACAAGTTTCAATCTATTAGATATTCGCGGACCTTCAATACTTCTCAATGAACATTGAAATGCGTGTTATCGCCTAGATAGCATGTGATCACAGAAGTAATTTGCAAAATTTGCATTTTAGAAAGTGATCATTAGACCTCATTTAGACTTCATGAGCGCAATCTCTGCAAAAAACTGAATCTTTTGACATAAAAATTTTACTTTTTTCTAGTATGTTTTGAATTGATGTTACTGCATTGATTTATATAAAAGACATTATCATTTAGTTCAGGTAAGGAGATTTCAATCAACTCTGAAATGCTGAATATGCTTTTTATTTAAATCAATGGCCTTGCTTCTTAGTATATTCTCGATTGCATTCAAATACAATTGCTTCTTTACGGCGTTCGCTATACAATTTACAATTTCTTTTCAATTTCGGGCATTGAGATTTGATATAGAATATAATTTATGCCCTAATATAGTTAATTCCTTATTGACATGGGAGTTTTCAAGCAATCTTCACCTTCTGACTTTAAGCATCCCTTATGTTGGTGGATAATGTCATTTTCATATTGAATTAAAAGTGTTCTCCGTGGCACAGTGGCTAAGTGCTTGACCGAGCGATCTTTTGGTCCGGAGGTCGAGCCCTGAAGGTGACTGGAAGCCGGGAGGAAGGACATCACAGCCCTCCAGAAACAGCGTCAATCGATGTCAAGTCCACTTTTATGCATAGAAATTCTGTAATTTATACGAGGAATTCTTAGAAATCCACTTCTAGCGCATAGATATATTCGAAGAGTCACTTTTTTGGCATTGACAGTGTCAAGCAATTTACATAGCTATATGTATATGTCGGAGAGTCAATGCATGTCATGCACTATCCAACAAAAATCATGCTACGACCATGGCAAGATTCTATGCACCTGCACCGTCCAAGATGCAGTGGAGAACTGAAGACTCACTGTACTCGAGGAAGCCATGTAGAAGGTTCGTTATAGCGATGAAGGGGTTGCACATATTTAATATATTTTCTGAACCGCCACAGATTTTTTGACCGGTACCGGTAGCCAGCACCGGTTCTTTCTAACGCCATAAGCAATATGATATCAAAGTTGGTCAAGCGGTGCAGAGACTTTGCCGACCCTACCAGGTGCGGTTCCACCTTTATTTTGAGTTCAAATTTCTTCAGGATTTTGAAGAAGATTGTCTAAAATGTAGATTCCTTTTATAACCATTTATCTGGAGCACCTGAATGAGAATTGTGGCCATACAAGTTTCAGAATATTAAGTGTGATATGAGTCTCAACAATCTATTTTATCCCTCGATTCTTTCTGATGCTGAGAGTGAATACGGATTCATGAATGCGGTTCGTTACAGGCGAAAGTTCCTCAACCTGCTGCCGTAGGACATCCACTGAATACTGTATCTCTGCATTTCTGGTTAAAATTGGAGTCTGGTAGCTTTCAATAGAGATGACGTGTTCAGTCATATAACAAAAAGGGGGCGTATCATTTTGTTACTTAAGACAAGTCACTCCTTTCCATTTATTCTTTTTCTAGCATCTCTTTACTGCACACACTGATCTCTCTCGTCTGCTGTCGTGTCTCATCGAAATGAGAGGCCTTATAAGTTGATCCAGCAGACAGCGATAGCATTGATTTAACGTTAAAAGAAATGACGTGTAAAGTCATATAATAAAAAGGGGCGTATCACTTTGTTACTTAAGACAAGTCACTCATTCTCTCTGTCGGTATCACCTCTCATAAATGCTCCGCTTGTTCTGAATCTGCTTTCTACCGTTACCGCATATCCGCCCTTTTGAGTCTGCTGTCGTATCTCATCAAAAGGACAAGTCGTAGTGCCGAGACAATTATAACTCGCCTGCTCAATTGACTCATTTCCCTTTTGCCTCTGTGAATTCATGACCGCTTGTTTTTTTGTATAATAGTAATGCACAGAGACAAATAGGTAAAACATCGTAACTAGTAACTTTTATATACTTATGTAAAAACAGAAGTGAAATAGAATTGGAGATGAGAATCATTTGGTTCAAAGCCAGCAGTTCACAGATTTTCTCAAGCTAGTGCAATTTAAGCGTATGCAAGTTCAAGACAAGTCTTGTAATTTTAAGAATCATAGAGATCGGAACCAACGTCAACTGAGCTTCATTGTAAATGAACACAAGTTAGTGCAAATGTATGCAAGTTCAAGACAAGTCGTGCAATTTTAAGGACCATAGAGAGCGGAACCAACGTCATCTGAGCTTCATTGCAAATGAACACAAGTTAGTGCAAATGTATGCAAGTTCAAGACAAGTCGTGCAATTTTAAGGACCATAGAGAGCGGAACCAACGTCAACTGAGCTTCATTGCATATGAACACAAAGTTAGTGCAAATGTATGCAAGTTCAAGACAAGTCGTGCAATTTTAAGGACCATAGAGAGCGGTACCAACGCCAACTGAGCTTCATTGCAAATGAACACAAGTTAGTGCAAATGTATGCAAGTTCAAGACAAGTCTTGTAATTTTAAGAATCATAGAGATCGGAACCAACGTCAACTGAGCTTCATTGCAAATGAACACAAGTTAGTGCAAATGTATGCAAGTTCAAGACAAGTCGTGCAATTTTAAGGACCATAGAGAGCGGAACCAACGTCATCTGAGCTTCATTGCATATGAACACAAGTTAGTGCAAATGTATGCAAGTTCAAGACAAGTCGTGCAATTTTAAGGACCATAGAGAGCGGAACCAATGTCATCTGAGCTTCATTGCAAATGAACACAAGTTAGCGCAAATGTATGCAAGTTCAAGACAAGGCATAGAATTGGGTGAAGAAATGGAATAAGCATGTGTTATAGATATCCATGGAAAGAGTCAAATGTCTATGGAATGATTGATGATTCAACTTTCTCTCCTGTCCACTAATTTGCATGCATTACCACGAAATTGCGTGAAATATGATGAACATGTGCGATCCAACATTAGCGGGAAAACCTATACATCGGGCAGGACAAAATGCGGTCCAACAAAACAATTGACTGTTATGAGAATATTGGGGAGTTAGTCTCATTATCTGTTTGGAAGCTCCCCATGTCAGATATTTGACACATTAATGCACAGCAAAACTAGCTGGTCTCGCGCGAGCGCTTTCGACGACCGTCGGCCACCATAATCATGCGCATGATTATGGTGGCCGACGGTCGTCGAAAGCGCTCGCGCGAGACCAGCTAGTTTTGCTGTGCATTAATGTGTCAAATATCTGACATGGGGAGCTTCCAAACAGACAATTGACTGTTGGCCGCAACAGTGATTCAACATAAGGAACTATTTGATTTATAATCAACTTTCCTAAAATCGAATCATTCTCAAGGGAGTCCTCTTCCCAGGATTTTTTCCATTTTCTGTTTCGGACGAACCGATGCGTTTAGGAAGAGTATCCTTGAAGAGCAGTGGAAAGCTAATAGTACTTAACTATAAGTTTCGAGTGGTCCAATGACGAGTCAATGAGATAGTGAGTGAGCAACAGTTATCGCAGGTAAAAGGGTCAATAGGCTCACACGGATTTATCTGGTTTTCAGATGACAATGGTAGCCGTGATTAAAATAAATTGCATTTTGTAATATGGCTTGTGATATTTAATGGACTCCGTTTTCGCGCTACAAGCTGAAACTTCCGGCATGACATTTATTTATCAATCATGAAATGATGACAGCTTATATGAGATAATGAGGACTTGATCCCGTTTATTGTGGTTGCGATCATGCATGGGATCAGCATGCAGTGCAGTTTTTATATCAAAGGATTCATTTTTTGGTGACGGCATTCGTGAAGTGAAAAAATAATTGATTTTGTTAAATAATTTAATTTTTTGCTGATTATTCCTGTCTTTTGGTACATGATATCTTGGTATTTAATTAGTATGAAACTTATGAGATACGAAATCGAGTGTTTTTTTATTAGAATCTAAAAACATTTAACTTAAAGGGTTAAGTTGATTATCAACGAAATCTCATGAACAGATCATGATTTAAGTCTTCACGAAAAGAGCTATAAACTTATTCTGCCTCTTGACTCAATTTTCGAGTTTGTTGACTAAACAAATTTACTTAATAGCTCATTTTTCAATCAGACTATATGGAGCTCTTAAGTGTATACATTTTTTTATTTTTTTTAAATTTAAATTGAGTTTTAAATTTATACACACTGCATTTTCTAGAAAAATAAGATGTGAAAATCATTTTGCAGAATTGAGTTATAAATGGTTGGATCATAATACTCTATACGATTACAGTTCAACTATATTTATTTATGTACGAGTTTGTGGACTAATTAAATTTTTTAGGTGTGATTTCGTGATTCACTAATTTTTTTCTAAAGCAATCTGCAGTTTTATTTCGGAAAACATGAATTAAACTGCATTCTGCCAGTTTTTTGAGATATGTGAGAATAAAATATATATTATACAAGTACAAAGTACCTTAAGCTGTTTATAGAAAACTAATGACAAATACAGACGCAAATATAAATGGAAAATAAACTACAAAGGAAGTCCCTAGTCTTGAAGATCTTGAGCTCCGACAAACGATTCGGTAATTTACATCTAAATTTTTATAGTTGATGGTGTCCTAATTACAGCATTAATTAATACAAAAGCATCCTAATTGTAGCATTTGTGAGAGATTGCCGAGTAATATTCTCTGCACTGATCGCTTTCTAGTCTACAAATTTACTTGTATCATTTGCAACAACTTTTACATCGGTCAAAGCAATCGCCCATTTCATGTCCGCTATCAAGAACATTCTCGTGCTATCACGAATAACACTAAAAGCAGTGCGTTGACCGAACATTTGGCTAACATGCATCAAGAAGTGCACAAATCTATTGACCTTTTCTCTCCAGAGATTTTGGAAAAGTGCAGAGATCCATTAGAAACACGCATAACAGGAGCTCGCTACATCAAATACAATTCACTACAGATAAATCGCAAACACGAGCTTGTAGAGTTCTGAATCTGATTGCTGCTCTCTGCCTCTGATGGTGTAAATGTTACTCTGGGCGACTTACAGAAGACTTTGCCGATTGACTTTACGCCGCTGACGAGGAGAGAATTCCCGAAACGTTCGGCACTTGTCAATTTTCTTCTATTAACTTCGATTTTTGGTCAATACATATAAAGGAGTGAACATCAGTACTTTTCCATGATGAAAGCATTGAATTTAAATTGTTATCTGATTAATATTGTGAACAGAAGGTAAAGAAAATAATTAAATATTGAGTTGCATCCTCAGTTGAAAAATGGCTACTTTACCCAACATCAGGAATCATCAGCAGGTCTGTTCACATCTCTCAACATCGACACAACTCCCCATTTGAAGTTGCAGCCACGCGCGTGTTAATTTGAGATTTTCAATTAGCAAGTGAACCCATTTGCGTGCAGAGGTTGAAGCAAATGATGATTATTGTGTGATTCTTTCAGCATCAGGTCATTTGTGACATGACAAGTGAAAGAAAACATTTCTTATTATGTAGCTAAGAAGCTTTTCTCCAAGATAATCAGTTGCAAGAAGGATGTGTAATAGTTATTTACGCAACAAGTGCAAAGTCTCTTTCTTTATTGCATTTTTCGAGATCAGCATGTCCAGGCATGAGCCCGAAGGGCGATGCCACAGTTTTTTTGATCGAGAAAAATGCAATTAAGATGGATATCTTTGCACAAGTTGCATTAAGTAACTTAATATTTCACAGGATTTTTTTTCATCAACTAATTTATTTAAATTGAATACATAACAAAAATGATACCATCGTTTAAAACACGCTCTAAAAAAGTGTGACAAAAAGTAATAAGTCAAAGTCAAAAAATTCAAAAAAGTCTCCTCTTACCCCGGCGTTGACCACCATGGCAACATATTTCAAAGGATCGTCAGAATCTATGACCATCAGAATTTTATAGCTGTCAAAAATCCACCTCTATTTGCTATGGAATTGCAGATATCAACGGTAATTCTTGAGATTTCTATGTAGAATTTACTGTTTTAAAGGATGAAAAACTTTCTATGTGCTAATGTATTCCAATGAAGGAGTGAAATAATAGTTATTTACGCAACCAGTGCAAAATATCCATCTTTATTGCTTTCTTCGAAGTCAACATATCTATGCACGAGTCCGAAGGGCGAGGGCATAGAATGTTGATCGAGGAGAAAGCAAAAGATGGATATCTAATTTGCACGAGTTGTGTAGGTAATTTTATTTTTCACCGATATCATGACCATTATGACTAATCTAATTCTATGGTGTTTGATGAGTTAAATAATAAGCGGATTTTATATAATTCAATTGCATATATCTATATAGAAATCTATAATTCAACCAGTGCAATAATGAAACTATTACTGCACGCCCGTGCAGTAATCTGCTTTGCAGGTAAAATAAAGTGACATGATATCTACATTATACGCACGGTGAAAAATAAAGACTGTTTATTGCACTCTTTGGAAAGTATGAGCTTTATGATGGAAGCAATAATCATAGAGATTATTGCACTGTTATTATACTATACTATTATTTCTTCAATGTTGAGATCATAATAGTCAATTCCTTGATAATTTCTTCAAAGCAGTAAAAAATCACATGTGACACTGGATAACAACAAGACTTCATTTAATGAAATCTATGCTGCTATCACTTTGCCTAAATACACAGTCCTTGCTCAATGCTTTGTCGCCACCTCTCAACTTTTCTTCAGCGCACTTTGAACAGCAATCACATCCGTACGCAGTGATCACTTATTTTGTTTATTTTTCAGGTCTGGGTTCTCATTATCTTCATTCTGTCTCGTCGGTTCCGTCGAATGCCACACGTGTACACCACAGGATATCTCTTATCTATCCTGCTTGCATCAATCGGCTGCCTGTGTAACAACATCGTCTTCGATCAATATCATTTGCGATTGAATAAGCCTTTAACTTGGCAGTCATATATCCCATTCATCCTCTTCTTCGTGGGTGTGATCGGTACAAGGGTGTGGATGCTCATCATTTCATTGGTTCTTGTATTTCTCAAGACTCGAGGTCTCTGCTTCGTCCTTTACTTTAAATGGCTCTTCTTTGTGGCCGGCGTTGGGTGAGTTATGGAAGTTCATGTTCATGAGATAAGATGCAAACCGCAATCATTAGAATTTCATGTCTTAAATATCCTTCTTATACCATCAAAGCAACTAACATTACATGCAGCACTACCAACATTGTATACGCTCTTCAATTTGAAAATTGCTCTTATATATTGGGGAAACAGGGAGGTCTCTTAGGGAGAGAATAACTGGACAACGCTTTGACATCAGACATGATGATGAAAATAAAGTAGTTTCATTTCATTATTTAGAACATGGTCATCAAGAACAAAACGTGAAAGTCTCCATATTGGATAGAATCGAAGGAAATGAAAATGAACGAAAAAGAAAAGAAATGAAATTTATAAGTCAATTGATGACCGACCATCCTTTTGGCTTAAATATGCAGCACGCTTTACAGCGGTCACCTATATTTGACCCTAAGTCTCCTCTCTCTGTGACCACTATGTCTGCTAATTGACTTCTATGCGTTATTCTATCTCGATGTCTATGATTCTATGCATGCAAAGTGTTTTAATGCTTGTACCATTTGAATATTATATATTTTTGTATGTCTATCTATTCCTGATGAAGGATATGAGCGGCTGTTCCCCTCCTATCCGAAGCCGGTAGAATAAACATTTAATATCATCTTCGAGATTTAATTACGACGTTTTCGCAAGCATCATATGCTCGCAATTATGTCTTAAATATCTGTTATACAGAATTATCATGACCGTAGCCTCTTGCCAGTCATTTTTCTGAAACGGAATAGAAATTTATTTATATAAAATCAGGTTAAAAAATGAATGTCCAGAAAACATTTCAGTTTTTTTCATTGTGGATTATGCAGCCCTAGTCAGCAACCATATTTCAATTCAGTAACTCATGCGTATCCTGTGACATCAACATTGATTGGATATCTTTCTGTGAATCGGGCCTGATAATAAGACTCATTCTGTTTTGTTATGCTTCATTTCGATTGGATTGAAGCACATGAAATGTACCCAATTTGATAATGTCTTAGAAAATATCGCACATTCTTCCATTCTGAAAAGATAGTCCGGGAGCTACTGACGCTTTCTTCCTCAATTCGCGCACAAAGGGCTTAATAGCATGGATTTGTAGATCTTAAAACGCTGAGTGCAGAAATCAAATTCTTCAGTGTCACAGTCAGTCGCTTTCGGTTATAAGTAAGGTTAAAGGATTCTCATTGGAATCCAATGGTAAAATTCAAGAAATATCTATGGATTGTGAAACACCTGGTAATTTTCGTACGTTTTCTTTTGCAGAAAAGAAACTACTTATCAGAATGCCATGAAATTTGAACATGATTGAGTTCAGACATCAACTTCGATGTAAAAGTTGAAGTGAGTCACATGATTCAGTATTTGATGTCTGAGAGCCTCTACAGAATGAGCAAAATCGCCAAAATTAAGTCAAAACATGAAATTTACTCATTTTGGAGAGGCTTCAAATTTCATGGCATTCTGATAAATAGTTTCTTTTCTGCAAAAGAAAATGTACGGAAATTGCCAAGTGTTTCACAATCCATAGATATTTCTTGAATTTTACCATTGTATTCCAATGAGAATCCTTTAACCTTGCCTGTAGCCGAAAGCGACTGGCTGTGACACTCAATAATTTGATTTTTGTCTTTAGCGCTTCAAGATCTGCAAATCCATGCTATTAAGCCCTTTGTGCACGAATTTAGGAAGTGTCAGTAGCTCCCGGACTGAGAACAGGGATTTGTGGCCCACCCTGTATGCTAAGATTTGAACGAATATTTAGTCATACTTCTTCATTGCAGTGCTCCTGTAATAGTGACTGCTGTCCTATTATTGCTGGCAGGCAATCATCTACAAGATATCGACGTCATTTTCCAGTTTGGAAGAAGTCAAGTGAGTCTGTCGATACGTCGGAATTTCATACAAATGTTGTCAGGTTGAATCGTATGCTGCGTCTTTCTTCTCTGTTGCTTGCACTCGTTAACGTGCGCGCCTCGACTAGCCAAATGACATCAAATTTGTCTTTATTTGTCTGCAATTTTTGAAAGTGAATTACAAAGCTATTATAGAACGCATGTTAAATGAGATGGGTCAACCATACCGAGAATTAAATGTGCGTTATACTCAACATCGTTCAACGAAGCTAATTCAACAGACAGAAAATAACTGCCGTCTTGGTGGATTTGAACCACCGACCTCTGGCATTCTAGACCAACGCTCTACCAACTGAGCTACCGACGGGTGATAGAACGACAGAAGTCCTCAATTGAAGAATCCACGAAAGAGAATCAGATGGCTTCATGCTCCAAGACAACATGGCATTAACCGTCAAGCCAAACAACTGAAGCAAGATATTACCAATTCAAAGCCAGCATTATACTTTGATGATATTAACAAAGGATGTACTCAACCTTTTTGTGATGGATCGAATGAGGACCTAAATGGATGATTTTGGATGTTGTAGATCACTTGGACAAAATCACTAGAGTTTTCAAAAGCAACTCAAAATTATGTTCGCAACATGCAGCCAGCATGTAGAAGCAAGAATGAATTTGAAGACTTGTTTCTCTACTTCCAAAACGAATTCATGCAAATAATCAGTCGCATTACAAAAACAAGGGTAATCATACATATAGACATCCTAATAGTGCAACATCCTGACATGATCCGCTTGAAAAAGGCCTTCAGTCTCAACAATAGTACAATTTTGTTCTTTAAATCAATATTGAAATAATCTTGACGGCTAAACGGCGGTTTGTGTTTGTTAAACCGTTTAACTGCCAAAATTCATTGTTGCCGCACGTTCCATTTTATCTTTTTATAGATCCTAACTAGGGATACCCTGATGCATCCTGTCAATCTTAGAGAGGACATTGTAGAACTGATCTAATCTACAACAACATCATATTGTAATCTATAAACTATCCATATAAGCTTTCAGGTTTTGCATTTATCATTGAATCTATTGAGAAATTACATGTTACTCCAATGTTGAAGAAGGTTGTCGTGGGTGTGTGTGGTTTTGAATTGACATTTTCTTAGCTTTTTGTAGAGATCAACAAAAATAATTGAAGACGTGTCATTTTAAATAAATATATTATGTCATACTGACTAGGTGTGTTAAATCTTGATATCTGTCGGCTTTGTCATTTATCAGACACTGCACCAAGCCCTTGAAAATCTTAAACAGTTTCATTCTCAACCGCAATAAAGTGCATTTCACAGACTGAAGATTCTAACTCAACTTCTGTGGATATGCTTTTGGTGAGAGGGAAGCCCAAAAAGATAGATGTCTTCGATTTAGTTTTATTGGCGAGACCTTTCAGCCGCTACAGGCAGCCATCTTCAGGCCTTGCACGAAATGAATAATGCTCAAGATGTCTGACAAAGTGAAATAACGTAACAGATAGAATCTATGCGTGCACAACCAGCTTTCTCGCATAGAAAAGTACGAATAAGTCATAGTACTGATGAAACAAAAGTGAGTAGTAACAAAGAAAGTCAGAAAAGTTCCAGTGATCATCAATACTGTGTTCTACGCTGTTGAAAGACCTCGCCAATAAAACTAAATCGAAGACATCTATCATTTTGGGCTTCACTCTCGCCAAAAACTAGTATGTCTCGCCTTTCTGTGAAATTCTATCGATAAATGTGTATATTCCGACATCATGCCATCAAAGACTATCAAACACATTTGCAGAAGATGTCATAATCTCACGGCTAACTTCCCTGCAAGGATTACTTGCTTGGCTTTCCTCTGCGCTATCCCGACACTGCGCAAATTACAATGGTACTACAATGCGCAGTAATTGTAGAATGGACTCTGGTAATTTAAGGGAAGTTAAAAGGATTGCAGATTCTCAGTTCGCCCGGACACAACATAAAATGTAGAACTTTCTCACGCTGAGCTTAAGATGCGTAGATAGGAAGGACCAGTT
Source organism: Prostheceraeus crozeri (assembly GCA_907163375.1). Taxonomy (NCBI): domain Eukaryota; kingdom Metazoa; phylum Platyhelminthes; order Polycladida; family Euryleptidae; genus Prostheceraeus; species Prostheceraeus crozeri. The sequence goes on from CAJQUW010012775.1 coordinate 85,616, forward strand.
TTAAGAATTTCCAAAACACCATTTGACAACTCTTTCAATGTAATTGACTGATTTTATGTTTCATGATTTTAACTACTTTATTGCACTGAACTTCAAACTTCTGGTCATCAGAGAAGTTTAAAATGAAGAGATATGATAGGTTATTGACAGCACTGAACCGCTTTCCGCACACTCTTGTCAGAAGAATACCCAGATGAAGAAATATCAAATACAAAAGATGGTGAAGACATAGAAAAAAATGCAGTTGTCATTGCAATATTGACAATTTTCAGTCACAGGTATGGCATCGGGAGATTTCATGTTGAGCATCTTATAGCAGGGGTCATCAAAAATTGATTGCAATTAAATTGCTCAGTCCAATCAATTAATTGGCATTGGACTCCTGGGCAATCAATTAATTGATATTGAAATGTACCCAATCAATTAATTGATATTGAAATGTACCCTATCAATTAATTGATAATTGAATTTATCAATTAACTCATCGATAATTATTAATTAGTCAATGGAAAAACATATAGGCCTATATTTTTATAAAATAGAGTTAGCCTAGAATAATTGTATTCATATTGGAACTCGATTCAATCAGTTAAAATGCCGGGATTAATATTGTATGATCATTGAACATCCCCATAGTTTTGATGTTCACTGATGTTACTGATTCAGATTTCAATAATTATCATCGTTTTATGGCATCGACCTATTTTTCATGATCTGACTAACTTTTTTGGATTTGAGATTTGGTCGGTGGTTTATCGAGACGAAATGTTCCTGATACCCTCAAGTATTGATATCTAAAAGATGAAGTCGATCGGATGTCTGGTTAAAAAACGGGAACAGTACTAGTGAAAAAAAGACGTTTTCAAGTTGGCAAATTTGCTGCTGGTTCGAGTTGATTCACGAGACCCTCCCCCTATATTATCTAGCTGTCCATGGATAATGACTTTCGAAGCTTGTCATCATGTAAGGGCAATCATGTTAAAGAATATACAGTAGATCAGAGAGTTGAGAGGTGTCAGATTGAGTCAGCAGAATGAATTTTGTATAGTGGATGCGCAGGAAGAAGCGAAAATCTTAGGTGAATTGTAATGCTATATACAGTGGAACCTCCTATTGCGGACATTCTATACAGCGGACACCTCCGTATTACGGACAGTCAAGCTCTCTGTCCGATAATGTCCACCGGTCATCACCGTAACTCCATTGTCGGACGCCCTAAAAATTGCGGACACTAAGGCGCAGTCCCGACGGTGTCCGTAATATGGAGGTTCTACTGTATTACAATGGAGTGAAACTTGATAAAATAATTGAACCAATTAATTGATTATGAATCAATCAATCAATTGATATTGGGACATACAGCAATCAATTAATTGATAAATGAATTCAGCGCAATCAATTAATTGAGGTTCAATTAATTTTTGATGACCCCTGTCTTATAGGCTGTACACATCACCCGTCAGGAGTCTCTTTCACGCTGAAATTAAGATGAGGTATAATTTTCTGCTTGAGAACATTATCCTCTTACCCTCACTTTAATCGTGTGTGATGGCTCCTCCATAGCGCACATTAAAATCGAAAGTGTACTCGTATTTTTTGGAAATGGACGGGGAGATTTTCCTGCCTGGTAGAGACTGGAGAAAAACCGTGTAAAGCACACACCAACAAGTGATGTGAAAAGTTGGCAAACTTTTATAGAAAATGATTGATTTGATACAGCAATGATCACTAAAATCAGGCTCAGGTAAGCCTATAATGATCTTTGATGTAGGTTGTCAGAACTAAGGCTGACATACTTGCCACCCGGAGTCGGAGTCCTGTCAAAATGATAGGACTCAGCATCCCTGGTTAAAATACATCTTTCAGAATGTTCACTTTGGTCATCGTCTTTCTTTTTTAAAAATAATAAATGATTGACAGAATATAATAATGAAATAAATAATAAAAACAATAAATATTTAATATCAGTAATTTTAATCAAGAGTTGAAAGCAAGGTTATTCAAGACACTGAATTTCACCGATTTTATGGTATCGCTGCCGTTCAATTCATGCTGGCAAAAGTAGAGAACACACGAACATCATCGGTGATTACCAGCACTCACTGAAGCGTCATGAAATTGTCCTCAATGTATCCTGTCTGCCTTTCAGTTGATCTCTGCGTTGTTTATTCTTCTCGTCTGCATTGTTGGAATGATCGTTTCAATGGTGATTCTCTTCCGTCACGACTCGGCACACACGAACGAGACCGATGGAGAAAATACCCCGTCTCGCAGCAATTCTACAGCCCAACCTGCGGTGAGTCATGCAGTTCACAGATGGTCATGTAATTGTTGTTGTACCGCTTCACCCGGCATTATCGCATCAGTTTCAATTGGAATCATCAAATTCTCATTTTAATGTTCTACGACAGACAATAAAAGTAAGGCAGTTCTGGCGTAGTTGACCAAGCGGCGAGAGAGGTTAGCCATTTTCCAAAGAGTTCAAGACAGAGCAAAAGTATCAGGACTCTCTCGGTAAAACGTTTATTGGTCAATCACTTTAAGTTAACATTAAAAGAAAGACGGCGTCCAGCGCCTTCTATCCGTCGATGTAAGGCAGTTCTGCATAGGATCAGTGTGAGGGCCGATTCGTGGCATCAGAACACGGCCAAATTGTCCGTGACCTTCAAAAACGTGGACAATGAATTTTGGTATCAAACTTTTGAAAATTGAACAATTATGTTTTTAGAGCACGTTATAATCTAGACGATAACTCCTGACTCACGTAATCATGATCAAATATTTGCGGCTTTCTTTTTCAACATTGACTTGACATAAAGAAGTATAGTACATGCATCAGTTGCTGATAGCAGGGCATTATGATCATGGTTGCATTATGAAGCCCAGATCTTTCTGTTTATTAGAGCTGCTGTGACTTAGGCGATTTGTCAGTAGTGTGTTTATAGTGGTATTTAATGAATGCTCGTCGAAATTTCACTAACCTGCTAATTGCAAACCTCAAACTGACCCGGGAATGACTGCAAATTTAAATAGGGAGTTGTGTCGATGTTGAGAGATGTGAACTAGGCCTGCTGATGATTCCTGATGTTGGATGAAATAGCAGCTATTCAGATCTGTTTCAATTATTTTCAACTGAGGACGCAACTCAATATATTATTATTCTATTTGCAGAACTGCTGTGTTTTTTTAGCATGCCAATGATATCATATTTCTCATTTTCATTAACCAGTGATGAAGCGAAGTAGTATCACAGCAAATGACTTGAACATTGAGGAATTGCATGGCTATTGCCAGTCCTCAGAGGCAACTATCTACAATATAACTGGTATCTTGAGCTTGTCATTCAACTTCAATTTGCGTCTCAGCTGTGTTTAATATTGAAATTGGCATGTTTTTGCGCCTATGATGCTGCTGTGTTGTCTAGTATACGGCAAATGGATGGAAATCTGCACATCTCAAAATGTTGGATGCACGATGACCAAATGATGTCATAGATGCTTTAGACCCCGACACAATGTACATTATCCAGTAATTGAATGAGAGTAGTATCACAAGCGACTTGCTTTCATATTGAAGGAATTAAATATCATTCTAGAACATTTAAGTTCAAGGAAAGCTCCAGTATCCCTGGGTTTTCAAATCTCAATATCTCCCGGATAATGCAGTTGAAACATCAGACTCATGACATTTAAAGGTTAGCGTCGTACGCACCACATCACTCAAAAGGGCGTTGAATCCGCCATTATTTGTATTAATGAAAGAAAGTCTCAGCACTTCATGACGGAAACTATCAAAGCGACTTGAGACAATCACATTTCAAGTTATATTCAACAAGTTATTAGTCAAGGGTCGGTGAACATGAATAGATTGTGATTGTAATCTAATGTCTTGTAGGCAAACCTTCAAAATGTTTTAGTACGACAATAGATTTACGTATCAACATCTAATAGTGCATATGACAAGTACATATTATCTAACTGAAAGAAGATGATAGGGAATTCATTTCACTAACCGACTGATTGTCGTAATTTCTAGAGAAATTCATGTTTGTGGTGCTTGCTTAGTTCAGTTAGTTAGTTGGCAGATCGGATACGCGGCAATGTTTCTATTATTTGTCTGCTTCCAATGACACTTTCGGGGTTCGACCTCTTCACCGAAAGATCGTTAGGCCTAGCACTTAGCCACTGTACCACGGAGACCACACTTAACAATTCATAAAAACAATAGTGTTTTCCTGAGGTCCTGCTAGATTTAGCGCGAGAATGGCATCTCTGATGTTCGAGGGAAGGCGATGGGAGGGCTCTGTCACCTAATGTCTTGCAATGTACTTCAGGAGCGACGAGATCTATCGGGTTGAAGATCGCAGTCGACGTTCCGAGTGAATGTTTGCTACTTGTTGCACGGAGTTGAGGAGGTAAAATTACGAAGAGACAGTCAGTCGAAGCTCAATTCACTCTTAAACTCGAACCCACTGTAGGGAGTCACATACTCATGGAAGCGGATGTAAAAGCCATGCGGGCATCCCAGTATGAACAATAGAAACAATTAGCAAGATGACAATTGGATGTCCTTCCGATCGACGGATGTTTCAGATCTGCCGAAGTGGACCAAAACAGGTGTCGTCTGTTGCGGATATATGTGGTTTCATGGTTACATCGGAATCAAGCGGAGCTCTAGAAACCGGTTTAATATCTATTACCACATGATATTTAAGAGGTGGGAAGCAGGTGTCGGTTGCGAACGGATGCGCACCACACCAGTTTGGTTTTATTTACGTAGATTAAGCTGCAGACGGTTGCAATGGAGCCAATGTGCAGTCATCTTTACACAGGCGAACATGGCTGTGTGATGAGCAACGATGTCAGATGGACTGCAGAGCCATATATTTGACTGTCATCCGCGCAGACATAATAGCAAAGACTGCGATGATCGATGATGTTGTCTAGTCAGCAGTGTAGAGGCCCAAGAAATGTCCAGTGGAATTTAAAGGAGAAAAGTCTTTGGTAGATGGAGATGTGCAGGACCAGAAGCCTTACATCCGTTAACAACACCGTTATTACATCCGTGAATATCATGTTTGATGAGAGAAAACCCACGCTGTGAAATCCTCTGTGTATTACAGCACCGCGAGCCACAGACTCTTTTTTATGATGCACTTGCATCTCGGTGTATTCTTATTATTTGTCTATGCTTTAAACTTACTTCTGTAATGCGTTCACCGCACATTGTGAGCCATCAATAAAGTCTTATCTTATCTAAACATCCTTCGACTGTGTTAAGCCCGACGCTGTTAAACTACGATGAGCCAATTAAATATAAATACAATTAAATACAAATAATACTTCGATCTCCCACGTAGTGCAATAGCTGGTATATTGCATGCACATAACATGACGATTATCAATTATGCATCTTCATTTTTATCCACCCAGGGCTAGTTCTGGAGTATAACAGTGATCGGATGGCATGGTTAAATTTATGGACATGGAATTAGAACATCTTGTCAACAATTTTCTTCAGTTGATGCACTGCCCCGATCATTGAGCATTTGTCTATATTTATAACCTCATCATCATAATCATCCACACTTAGTGATGGTGGCATCTATTTCTGATAACTGATGCATATCTCTCACTGATAATATTTCCCAGTAGCAAATATAATGTCTTCTTATATATAACTTCTTATACAAAAAAATGTGTAGGAGTCTTTCCTGTGTAAAAAGGTTGAAAGGGAATTGTAATACCTGTAATGTTATCTGGCGAGCCTACAACGGCCTCGTAATGTGTCATTTGAATTTTTGCTGGCCAGTGATATGTGATTTGCCTATGAAATACTTCGCTAAGATCGAACGAATTCATCGCCTTGCCGCCAGATGGGCCAATATCAAAAATGTTCTTCCTCTGAGGAATAGACTGGACGAATCGTGCATCAAACTGATAACGAAAGTTTCCAAGAATATTGAAGTACACCCTCTCAGCGAATTCTTTGAAATTCGCTCTGAAACCTGTAACACCAGACATTCTAGAGCTTTACTTCCTTTACGTCGTAAATCAAGATTGTACAGTCAGTCATTTGTAAGATTTTCACCATTTTCTTGAATTGTTGCGAGTTTTGTTTTTTGTCAAATACCGCTATGTAGTATTTGAAATATAGCATTATTATTATTATTATAAGTACGCCTTGTTTTATATGCCTCCTTTCGATCGACATGCGGATGAAAAGAAGTCTTGGTTACAATCGAAATTTGCAATAATTACAATCCATGTAACATTAAAACTTGAAAGTGGTGTCTACAAATGACATTCATGATATCATGACATAACTAGTAGGGCCGTGCGAGTACTCCAAATTTCGACTCAACTCGAATCTCGAGTTTGACCGCTCGACATTTTGCTATGTCACTCGAGTACTCGAGCGACGATGAGTATTCAAATCGAGTTGTCGAACATGTGTAAAAATACATCGTGTTTACATAGCTTTCTTATTTGGATTACATTGAATTTCTCTTCAGTGACTTGCTACTTTAAAACTGAAAATATTTTGCAAGTTCTGTTTCAGATATATCCAGATCTTTGTTTCAAGCGTTATTTTCTATTTTGATTCAATACACTACTCACAAAAATTGCACTCATCAACTTAGATAAACAAGTTTCTCATAGAGGCAAGTGCAGGATGGTATAATGGTCAATAAACTACAACTCGGGCAAATTCACATTAATCAGCTGCAATGGATAGATGGAATGATGATTTACTGTTCTCTAATGTGATAAATAACTACACAAGCTTTTTAATTGCAATAGACTGAGTAGAGTGCAATTGGATAAATGCACATTGCAATAGTGTACAACTTGAATAAAAACTGCGAATTCTGTTGATTTCTATAATTATTGAAATAATGGGCTCGCTATGACATTTAACAGCGACCAGTAGACATAGCACTTCATAATGATGTGAAAAATATAGGTTTAAATGAACTCGTTGATCTCGTTCAGCTGAAATTGATCTTTTGTCAATTTCCTAATAGTAACTGAGAGATGTTCTCTGTCATCCTGTACGGTAGGCCTATTAAGAACAGTGTCACGCTTGCTTAGTAATTATTGTACAACATGCCTACAAGGTAAAATACATACAATGCTTCAACAGTAGGTTTTAAAATTTAGAATATTTTAATCTTGTGTAATGTATGTCTAATGTCCACAATTACATATACTTAACAAAGGATAACCCACTTACTCGATCAACGATGTGCGTCGCTTTATAGCTTATTTATTAATTCTCTTAGTCTTAGTTGCTCTTATTGGCCTAAATAGGCCTAAACGCATTTTTGCCTCTTAATCGGTCAATGAAAACTTTGCCTGACTCGACTCGAGGTTGACAAAAGCCCGACTCGCAGGGCCCTAATTAGTTCACAAGAAATGAATTTTTACATGCCTACCATTGAAGAAATCGCATGAGTAACCAGAGGTGGTTGTTGTGTGCATCAGAAATCGTCACAAATGCGACTTTGAGTTCTCCAGAAATTCGTATGATTATATTTCTTCGTGGTGCACCATCTATCGTTTCCATCAAATTACGAAAACTTGCTCCCTTCTTTGTTCTTCTATTGCAATCTTAGTTGTGATTGGGAGACTGCATTTGACTTTCACTTTCAGAACTTAGCGGTATTTTGCAACATGGAGGTAATGAAATACTTCAACTCTCGCTATTTTACCTATATATGCACGCTTTTCGTGACGTGTATTATTGCGATAATTGTTGTATGAATGAGTTAATTAGAGATTCCATTGAGTTTCATTAACGTTGTCGTTGTGAATTTTTGTTTGATCTTCGAACAAGCATGGTTCCAGTATTAGCCGAGCATTTGCCCTCGCCGCGTCCCTTTTCGAATCCAATGAATAACAAGCGAACTTTTCATCTTCGTATATGTTAATTTAGCAATATTTGGACGCAGCTCGGGACAATTTTCTTGGATTTCAGCATTGTTATCAAATATGCTTCAAAGTAAAGGTTAGATGCATGGGAACAATGATGTACAACGTAAATACATGGCAGTTTTGTTAAGATAGAGAAAATGTGATTTTCTTGGAATGTTACTGTCAATTTAGGCATGGAAGTCTGACTTCTAAACCAATGTGTCTGCCTTCACGGACGCAAGCTTTTAACCACATGAAGCTGAATTTGAGTTTTCGTTGTTCTCGGTTGGGATTCATTAATTTCAAAGAGCAATAAAAAGCAATATTCTATTTTCGTGTAGTTTTATATTCCCAATATTTCGGCTTGGTCTTTGTCAGGGGATACAGAAAAAAGGAAATTATACTGAATGTCATTAAGAAAATTTAAACTAACCTATCTATGGAATGCAACCTAGAACCTTCGTAGAGCACAGACATTGAGACATGCTAACACAGAATTTAACAGAAATATCATGGATTGCTTGAGATATCAAACCGATAAAAGAAACTAATCTGCAAAAGAAAGAAATTCGAAAAAGTTGCACAGAATATATGAGATAAAGCAGTACAGGGGTTCCCAACCTGGGGTACGCATAATATGGGAGATTTATTATAATTCATTTTTCTTTGATAACTTTCCTGTTCATGGGTCAGTTGAACTGTTAACTTTGTGCGCATTCCGCATTGGATTGTCATCATCTGGTCTTGAAGCAACCGTTGCTAATTAGCGACCACCAACTCGACCACATACTTATGCGAATCCGGAGTCTCCACTACAGTAATGATTAAAAGCAAACAAGGAGCTCGCTTGATGTTGGAGCATTACTTTCGCTGCGCTTGTGTTGTTACACAATCGGGCATCAGTTACGCCTAGCTAAATTTTTGTGTTATGAATTTCGTTTATTTCTACGCGTAATTAAATTTCAGTATGATTGAATTCTTGCTATTTTTTATATGTTAAGTGAGGGTACGCGGAATAATGAAAAATGCTATGATTTTCTATTTTGGGGTACGCAGCATGGAAAGGTTGGGAACTACTGAAGTAGTATTTCGGTATGCCTTGCTTTTATCTCTTTCTTTTCGACCTTCTTTCTCAGAGCGGAAGATTGTAGGTGGTGATGTAGTATTGACCATGTGATGAACTTGTATGTGGTTGGTGAGTTATGTATTCTAAGATGTTTATAAACCTCAGATTCAGAGCCTTTTAAATATTCCTTTTTTTCTGAAGAAATCAAAGTGTCCTTAAACTGCATCCAATTTGAAAACATCCATTTGTCTACAATTTATTCATTTATCAGTAAATGAATGAAACTCAGAAATGAGTCTGTTGAATAATTTCCGTGTTACTAATTTTGTCATTTAGACATTGTCAGTCTTCCCTCCTGCCATTGTTCTCAGAAGTAATTCAAACGAAGTTGTTTCGTCAAATGTGAATGAAAAGATAGTGAATTTTCCCTTCTCTTACGTTTGGAGAAGATAAGCAGTTGAGAACTTAACGTTCTAATAATCGTCTAAGTTTATCATTCGTCTGAAAGTGAATGGAAGACAAGTGATTCCATTGATGCTTAGATGAGTGACACCTCCAACGATCTGTTCACTGTGCGTGCACTTATTGTTTTGTCTGTCAGTCTGCTATTTGCAAGGATTAATGACTTCTGAGAACTTTTGATTTTCATCAACAAGTGCACTGCAGTTGTCACGAGACGTTATGTAAGTCAGCCATTGTAGAGGTTGAGCCGTGCGTCTAAGCTCCTGATCGGTAGACATCACCTACATTCAACTTGCCATCGTCTTCACTGCGGTGAATACCGGGCCGGAAAACCACAGAATTAGATTGTTTACGCGTGTCATTTTGTTAGAAGTGCAAACTGATTCAGAACGATGGCGCTTGTTGGAACTTACTAAGTGGCAGTGGAATAATAGAGATAGGAACAATAGTCGTGCGTCGCTTGTGGAATGCTCTGAATTCCTTCAAAATGCTCCGATCGCCACGATTCCTTCAGATTCGAAGAATTCAGATCTTTGCGCAAAAGTTTTCTCGATTACATTGATCTTCCGATCATTATTTAAAAAGTTAGTAGGCGCACGAAAAAACATTCACAAACTTCTCTGTAGAACTTGACATCGACTGTGTCTCTTTGCTATAGTCACTGAAAGTTCGCACTAATTTAGCGTGTTTAATGCTGAACTAGCTGCTGATTGTTCGATTGCCATGGTAATATGTCAGCAGACTGCCATTTCATTAGCGTTGCAGGTTCCAATGCTTCCTTTCTAGTCTTCACTGCGTTCAATACTGGGCCGTCAAGATTGAGTGTCCCAACTATGACGAATATACAAATGAAGTGCAGCAGTTGATTTTGTATGCAAGAAGGCTTACGCGACTTTTATTTCAATCAATCAATTGAATATCTTGATGTTTAATTAATGAACATGTGAGCAAGTCATTGAGACAGGCGAATTTCGATCTCGATACATTTGATCGGAAAGTCGAGACTACTGGCTTTCTATGTGCCATTTTCTCCCCTCCGTCTGTTTCAAATTATGACTTTATTCTTTGTAAATTTTATACTCAAGATATTCTCAGAAAAAAGTTTCACAAAACTGAATTAAGAAGCTTCTGTAGATATTCATGGAAATTCCATTGGAGTGCATTTTTCACATGTTCTTCCAGAAAACCAGGGATGAGAATGTTCATTGAGAATTTGGGACTGTCATCGAATATGTGACCAGATGATACACTGTTTGCCTTGTTACATGTCCTGCGCATGATCCAGACGTTTCAGCCTTTCACAATATGTCTCAAGTAATCATAGACTCTCGAAGAGCACGATTCGATTCCCTTCTGATTTCACCAAGCACTTGATATCCTTTTAGTTACTGTTTGATTTTAAGAGATATTTCTAGTAGACCTTAGTTTCTGTGACCATCATAATAAGTCAAATAATCAAAAATTATTACACCACATTTCTTTTCCCTCTGTGCTTAATTAATATTGCCAGCTTATCTTATACATGAACCTGCTAATTTAGCTCTGTCCAATTCATGTTCTCACTCCACCCTGCCCCTTACAAGGCACTCATTCATGCTACCAGTTCGGGTTGGGGCAGCCATCATGAACCGGCAACTCTCACTAAGTTAGGATTATTGAAAGTGGTGATTCCTTCTCTGCGGAGAAATTCGAACCATGAACCCTATGCAGCTCCGGTGCGATGTCCGACCCCTATCCAACTAACATATACCATGCGGTTTGCTTATGATACCGCTTCTTATTAGTGATGGGGCAACGCCGGTACTTTGTTGAGGTAATGCAATTTAATACACTAAGCTTTGTGATTATCCCAATAATCATAATTCTATGCTATTGCTATTATTTGCAATTCACAGCAATAACTGCTTTCAATTTGCGATTTCAATTAACGATTGCAACAAAAATAACTGATTAACCTACAGCTGATCATTAACTTTCCCTCTTTATGAGGATTATTTTCTGACTATTGAATGTGTTCGAGTGCCGAGAATACATGCTGGTAAAATAATGAAACGTTCGGTTCACGAATAAAGTAACTAAGATAATCAATAACTCCCTCGGAATCATAATAACGAAGTGTATTCAAAGTTCTGCACGTGGAGAAGGCCTGTGCATGTACATCAGTAGTAGAACAAAGTTGCATGCATTAGTCCACTGCGGTGACTTGATTACGTTTGTTATCGATATTCCCTGAAGCTTGCTGATGTCTCACTTAAATAACGATGATAACGGGAGGGCTATAGGAATGCGTGAACCCGCTGGGATGACGACATTGGAAACAGCCATTCAGTAGAAGATTGCTAGCGCTCTACTATTGTACTGGACAAACAGGACACAGACCAAGAAGTGGACGTCGTCCACGGAGTATGACACAGGTACAACATCGTTGCATTGTGCTTCAACATCTGCGTCAGCAAACCACATCCGGCAGCCCGAAAAGCACTCGATCCACTTCAACGGCAGCTAAGTGATCAGACGGGTAGCAAGGAAACGATTTCACCGGCCGTGCGTTGGACCAATATTGACCAGTGTCAACCGCAAAAGGCGAATCCATTGAGCGCGCTAGCATCTGGGATGGACTGACCAACAATGGAGTATTCCTCTTCTCGAATGAGTCTCGTTTTTGCTTGCATCGTGATGATGGTCGTCGAGTTCACGAACTTCATTCGATAGGTTTGATGGAAGATCAGTGATGCTGTGAGCCGGAATAACAAGCGAATGTCACACTGACAGAATTGTAATCGAAGGGACTTTGAATGCACGCAGTTCCATCAACAACATTCTGATACCCCTGTGGTCCTACCGTTTATGGAGGTGCATTCCAACTTGTCATTTTTCCTGTAGGATAATGATATCCTCATTCAGCACGTGAGCACGTGTGACCGAATAATATCTCGAGGAAGCTGTATTTGACAGTTTACCTTGACCTTCATCCACTGCTGATCCGTCACCGATAGAGTGCATCTGGGACCAACTATTGGGGCATACCAGATATTAAACACATGTACCATAGCGGTGAAGTGACATTTAGGTCATGTCGCTGAAGCGTTATGATACATTTGGTATGCCCCATAGCTGTAAGCAATCTATGATGTTTCCAAGATATGAAATAATGATCACAATCAGTTCAAGCTATGTTAGATAGCAACAGATATCACACTTACATCAACAAAATGATTATAATGACCTTCGAATTGATATTTTGACCATGGATATCCATGTTTTGACAATCATTGTCTTCTATTCATAGAAATGGAGCCACGTACATAGAGTACGTGGTTTTATGAATGATCCAAGTTCTAAGAATGAAAAGAGAGATGCACAAAAGTAATATCGCATATCGCAAATACGAAGATCGAATCTTGCAAATTGAAAAAAGTTCGTTTGTGCCGCTTATCTTCACTACAACTGAAAGTACCAGACCAATGACAACTATTTTCCATAGAAGATTGGCTAGCCTCCTCTCCCAAAAAATTCATAAGAATTACTGTGACATCATGGGTCACATTCGCCGGAAGATTAACTTTTCTATAATAAAGAGTGTGTTGATATCTCTTGGAGATTACAGGGGAAACACCATGACTCAAAGTCCGCTATCAGAGATATCTTTTAATTTGATTCCTAAGTGTTCTCACTATGAGCGTTTCTAGATTTTATAATTCCCTTTTTGTTTTATACACTGACTCTTTAACTTATGTAACTTACACAATCGGTCATTGTTAGTTGTTCTCATAAATACAGTTATTACATAAATATCGCATAGCCTACATAGACATATTTTTACAGATATACTCATTCATGATTATGCATTTGTCTCTCTTGAGGCAACGATTTAATAACGACATCATAGATTTTCTCAGATCATGCATCTCAAACGTCACTGATCGGAAATACATTAAGACACAGTATAGACAAGCTATGGAACATTTATTAATACAGCATTTTCCGGATAATTCGCCACCTGGTTAATTCGCCATTTCGCTTAATTCACCACATTTCCTATTCCCCGAACATGTTTCATATGTTACACATTGTAAAACGTACGGATAATTCGTAACCTTTAATTCGTAATTCGTCACTCTTTCCATCCCTAAATCGCATATCTTCATACTAATCGCTACGCTTAATTCGTCAAGAAACCTGAAAATCGCACACATTCCCATTTTAGCGCAAGTACAAACTTGTCTCATTAGCGTCAGTCTGTAAGTTTTGGTAGAAGAGACAGGCAAATCCAACCTTTATCGCAAAACATTTGCTTGGAATATCAATTGTTGAGCTGCAATGTTTGTACTAGCATTGTGGTATAAAAAATTGAAGCAATTTACTGATGCTTTCTGCAATAGAAACGCAAAATGGAATTTCAGATATTGCCTTTGATAATTTAATTCAATAATTCACGGCAGATTTTGTATGGAGCTAATGAAACTATAGACTGCAAGGATCGTGTCTGTCCGGACCCATCTTGATCATTTACCTAGTATTCATAGACAGTCATTTACCTGTCAATAGACATTACTGTCGTTTAACCGTCAATAGACTTTGGCTGTAGAAATAATTTGCTTTCATTAAAGGGAAAGAATCAGTTGCGAATAGAATACATGATGCACAAATACACGAGTTTTGGAGATACTGATTGCGGAAATATATTTACAGTGTTAATTCGCCATTTTTTGAATGTCCCGAAGGGTGACGAATTATCCGGAAAACACTGTATATAGATACAGCCCTGTAGATGAGGGTGATAATGCAATACAGCCCGAGGGCAGCGCAGCTGCCCAAGAGCTTGCATTATCGCCCGATGTCTACGGGCTGTATCGATATTATTACCCTCACTGCCATATTGCCCTCAAAAATCCGTTCTATTTCAATGGACTGCCATATTGCCCGCCAGAATCTGCAATATTGTCCGCTAGATATCATGGCTATTATATGGTATTATTAAATTTCTATACCTCACACGTCCATGGTATTTTGAATTCATTCCATTAAATAAGTAAGTACATAGAAGGTAGACGAGAAAGAGAAGAAAGAACAGTTGTTAATAACGACTTAGAATGCTCCATATAAATAACTTTGAACAAAGTATGATTTCTGGTGCTAGTACAGAAGAGTTACGATTTCTTCAAGATTTGTCCCCATTTATTGACCAGCAGGATCAGCAATGGAATCAATGGACAGGCCTGAAGAAAGATGATACCAACCTTTTGGACAGTCTATTAACAGATGTTGACTTGGATTTAGATGTCGACTTGGATTTAGATGTCGAAATTCCAGAATTTCATGATCTAGACGAAATCACAGTCCAATCGCTTGATGAAATGGAAAAGGACGAAGTTCCGAAATCGACTTCTTCCCAGACACTGTGTTACTCAACTAAATTCAAAGACTATCTGAATTCAAAAGGACTTCCAAATACCATCGAAAGCATGCCGTTGCGTTATCTTAGTCAGTATCTCAGATTATTCTATTCATCGTTAAAGAAAGATGACAACACTTACTATGCTCCAGCCACTCTCGGTTGCATACGAGCGGCTATCAATCGATACCTTACATCAGCTCCGTGGAATCGACAAATAAATATCATGACAGACAGAGAATTCAAGCCTGCCAACAATATGCTGTCTGCAATGGCTAGCAAGTATCTCAAATCTCCGGCGTCATGCAATGATAACAGCTACAAATCATTACCAAAAAAAGATCTAGAATCACTTGGAACATATTTTGACAGATCAAACGCTAAAAAACTTCAAGAGGAAGTGTTTTTCAATATTCTTTATCACAAGGGGTATCGTGGGAGAGAATGGATAAGAACATTAAAAATTTCAAATCTCAAAATTCACACGGACGAGTGCGGAATAGAATATGCGGATTTAGAAATACCAGCTTTCTCCAAAAATACAAAGGGCTCGGTTGTTGAAAAAGCTATTCCAATAACCAGCAAAGCCTCATTTATTCAACACCTCAACAGAAAAAACGTTGTCCAGTAGAAGCAATCAAATTTTATTTCTCAAAAATCCCTCCCAACGTTGAAGTATTATTTCCTCTCGAAAAGAAACATTTCAACTATTCCGACAAATATTGGTACTATCCCAAACAAGTATTGGGTAAGAATACTCTTGGTAGTATGATGAAAACTATTTCCACCAACGCAAACTTATCAAGACTTTATAACAATCATTGTGTGAGAGCAACATGCGTCATCCAATTGGCAAATAAAGGATTTTCAATATCCGAAATTCAAGCAGTAACTGGTCATAAAAGACAAGACAGTGTTCAGAGGTATATCAAACAAATTGAGACAAGCAAAAAGCAAGAAATGTCAAACACCTTGTCTGAAAGTATGTCAATACAAGAACATGAACCTCACTATTGTGAACAGTCAAACAGAAATGTTAATATGGTCAAAACGGAACAATCAACGGAACGCATTTTTAGTAACTGTCTATTTTCTAGTTGCACCATTAACATTAATAACTGATACAGTGTTATTGTGTAACTTCTTTGAGCGTTATACTCTAATGTTAATATTTACTGAACAGGAATTATGACGGACGTGTCCGAATATTCATGATCCCTTGTCCAGTCGTACATGTATTTTAATCTGATGAATCATAAATTATAAAGCCTGTAATGACTTTTATCTGCAATATTGCCCGGTAAATCATAGATATCATGTCACAGGGTGGGTAATAATATACACTTGCTTTTATTTGTGAAGCTTGCGCTTCTTTCTTTACTATATAGTATAGTTCAAAGCGAACTTGTAGAATGAATATTACAAACTTATCTTTGCAAGGTAGTACTTTAATCTTCGATATCAAAATGAACCTGTTCACTTTTCAGAATAATCTGTTCGACAGCTTGGACTTTGATAATCGCGAATTGCATTTACCATTAATCTCCATACAGCAGAGATCGTCTCAAGATAATGTCCACGGCACTCGAATGGTTGGTTTATTTTTCCTAGTGAAGCTCGCCAATTGCTTTAACATTCTTAGCAGCTTTTGAAACATTTTGTTATGCTTAGCAACATTCACATAACTATATGTAAAGTATTAAAGTGGCTTGAGTGACCCAGAGTCGATGACTGACCTACAGTAATTATTCTTATCTTATTCATTTCGCATTTGTACTCGACCGAAATACTTGAAATCTCGAGTACTCTGACAACTCTGTCATAATGATATCAAAACTGCATTCGTGTTTTAGGTCAATCATGATTCCTGGGTCATTTCTTAAATTGCATGAATCAGAAAAAGCTTTCATTATTATGAATAATATCTGCTCAATTGCCAACTTCCTTGATAGATGCCGATTTTTGTCAAATCTCGAAGTCTCAATTGATGCAATGTTTCTAATAAGTTTTGGCCGATCACTTATATCAATAATATGTCAAACAGGCGTGAACAGGACCGAAGTAGCGGTCGAAACTAGAAGCCTGCAACCGAATAAGCAACATCGTCGAAACGTGGCTTCCCTCCGTCAACTTAAACTAAATAAAATGCTGCACCAATACTGCACAGTACTGTAAAATGCCGTAATTAAGTCTTTTTGGATGGAGCTAGCCTTGAGTGAATTATACCAAAGCTTCAGTTTGATAGGAAAGATAAACATCGATGAAAATATGGATGAGATAACGTTTGATGTTTTGACTTGTAGATTATTCATTGTAATGATTCGCTGGTAATCAGCAAAAGCTATTTGCGGTGCAATTGATAATCACAATGCACTACAGAGTGAAAGTTTCACGAGTTAATTGACATTCAAATGACACATGACATCTGAGTTTATGAAAACGAAGGCACATAGACTATGCAGTAAACAATCCAATATTTCCTTAATTTTGACAGTATGCTTATAGTAAATGCAATTTGGTCTGTTGCGGCCTAGACATAGTCATTTCAGTCTCAGTTGCTCGCAAGCAAGATGATTCGTCCTCTCATCGTGTACGACTGAAAGTCCTGTGTATTAACATGAGTTTTGACTTTTGGGTTTGTCAGTATAGAATTAGAGTTGTAAATTTAATAATTTTTGTGAATATAAATACACAATTACATTAATTGCAAATTTTTTGCCTTTGACAATTCATTACACAGACTATAATTAAAAACTGCTTGTAGATGTAGGGCTAGCATAAAATGTTTGCATCTGATGCACGAGCAGCAGGCTATTCATCGTGAACAGTGCATCTTTTGCAGGAAATGACGTAAATACTCGGCTGACTAGCTGAAGAGAAACGAATTTTAGTTCATAAAATCCCCGCAGACGAAAACCAGTTGTGATCCAAGACAGGCTTGTTAACCAGAAATAGTCCGGCAGCCAGAACGGGTT
Source organism: Prostheceraeus crozeri (assembly GCA_907163375.1). Lineage (NCBI taxonomy): Eukaryota > Metazoa > Platyhelminthes > Polycladida > Euryleptidae > Prostheceraeus > Prostheceraeus crozeri. The sequence continues at coordinate 103,430 of CAJQUW010012775.1, forward strand.
TTTGCAGGGAACGAGGCCGAAAGTGAGACTTTCACAGAATGATGTACACTCTATGCCTACTACGAATTCACGCGTCTGCCGAGTTCTAGCGAGTTCCTCTTCTTGTCAGACAAGATCAAAGAAGAACACATGTAAATCCAATGGGACGCAGTTTGCAGTTTTTGGTTAAAATGAAATTTTGTATGTTTTCTCTGATTAAACAAAAGTACTAAGCCCAGAGTCATAACTTTTGGCATGGAATGTCTTCAGGTCATTTCCTTTCATGTTCATGCACCCTTGTCTATAAAGTTAAACACATTTACATTTGGTGAGCCTCTTAATGTCGGCAAACACGGACATTTTGAGCGACTTTATCCACATTCAACCACATTCTCACATACATTGCCGATTAGATGTATGATAAAAGCACATGCACATAATAGGAAATGATCTGAAGACATTCCATGCCAAAAATTATGACTCTGGGCTTAGTACTTTTCGTTTAATAAGAGAAAACATACAAACTTTCATTTTAGCCAAAAACTGCAATCTGCGTCCCATTGGATTTACATGTTTTTTCTTTGATCCTGTCTGACAAGAAGAGGAACTCACTAGAACTCGGCAGGCGTGCCGATTCGTAGTAGGCATAGGGTGTACATCATTCTGTGAAAGTCTCACTTTCGGCCTCGTTCCCTGCAGAAACTTGTTCTGGCTGCCGGACTATGAGGTGTACATCATTCTGTGAAAGTCTCATTGTCGGCCTCGTTCCCTGCAGAAACTCGATCTGGCTGCCGGACTATGAGGTGTACATCATTCTGTGAAAGTATCACTTTCGGCCTCGTTCCCTGCAGAAACTCGTTCTGTTTGCCGGACTATGAGGTGTCCATCATTCTGTGAAAGTATCATTGTCGGCCTCGTTCCCTGCAGAAACTCGTTCTGGCCGTCGGACTAAAACTAGTCAATCTGTAAATGTCCATTATACAATTTTGCTCGCCTGAACGATGATAGTATGCATACATGTTGAGTTGCATTTAAGTATAAGTAGCAATGTTTTCAGATGAATTATCATTTGAAACCGGAGAATTCCATTCATATTTAAGATTTCACTCTGAATGATTAGATGACCACCTGATAGTTGATGAGAGTTGGAGTGAAAGGTCAATCATGTGCAATTATGTTGATCTGTGAAGAGTTCAAGATGAACGTGATATCTGACCTTAGTGCGTGTTGACACCGGCTGATGCAGCTAGTTGATAAGTTTGATAGTTCTAACCAAGCTCACACCAAGTCGTCGGTGGGAAAGAAAACCTGTCTTCAGTCTGTCATACGGAAGCACGCGGTGGTGCATTTTCTGATTCACTTGTATTTTGAAGATGAAGTCAATTGGATGCCTGGTTATTATACTACATCAGCAAACATGCGAGATCGATAGAAGAAAGCTTCCAATATAGCAATCCAACTCTCTTTCCTTGAGTAGAGTTATCTCATACGACCGCCCATACATAGGATCACTGTTCCGAGTTATATGCTATTCCCACTGTGTATTGAGGTGTATCTCTGTTAGTTTCTCCATAAAAAAGGTTCATATCATTTTTTATCATATAAGCTGCACCTTTGATTTTAAGGAGTGTATTTGGTGATCTTTGTAGTCTAACTTTCATTATCGCTTGTCACCAGAGTGCCTGTATGTCCTCACGTTATATTCTTGTGACCTGTAGACGCCCTCACGTTCGCCTTCCTCTAAACGTTATGAAATTGCCATCGTCGATGGTATGGTGAGTATCTATACCGAAATCCTGGAACTATTCGATGAAATATGGAGAAGAACTCAACAGATATTTGCTAAAAATTAATCAAATAATCAATGTATTGATTTTCAAGATGAATTATTTTTCTATGACATTTTATATGATTGAAATGAGACTTTATTGCCATGATTTCTGATTTATAGTGACGTTTACCACAGAATAAGGACAGGCGCAAGTGATGTAAATGTATTTATCATAATGCATGCAGACAGAGATGTTAGCAAGGTATTCGACGGGCGGATATCCTGCGGCTGTTTCATGAACGTCGCTGTGAATCAGTGAATCTGAAGTGCTCCTAACATCCTTTACACGCGAATCTCTAATGAACAATGTGACGTATCTCCGATAAAGAAAACTATTCGAACTTAGACAATTACCTGAACAAAGGCTATTGATGATAATCTATTGATGCAAAAATGTACTTGAGATTGAAGAGAGCATTTCCTCTTCGACTGGCTTCACTTCACTGAGAAATGAGAGGTCTGACCATCAGTAGTGTGATGGAAAGGCACCCAATAGTTCAATGACCGGTACCTAGCCATAGTCAGCCACCTTAAGCCGACATCTATTCGGTGTCGTTGTCTTCCAGGAGCAATGTCCGTTCAATTCCTTTTATATCATGGAGTGTCAGATTTCTGTGGTATTGTCTTAGTCAACCCACCAGGAAGGCAGTCAGAATGCTATCTTTATGGTCATTATCCTAATTGCAATCAAGTTCATCAAATTCTTAGAAATATCTGTTGAGTTATCAGATTTCGTATTTTCTTCCCTGTAGATTTGTAGCTCCCCTGCGTACTTCCTTGAATTGTTAATATATTTCGTCTCAATTTTCTAATTATGACAATTATCGGAAAATTCGCTGCGCAATCGAATGGAAAATGTTGAATTTTTTATTTCTTATTCATAAAGCGATTGAAACTCGGACGATTCCCAATGTTGCGATTTGTGCATGTGAAGCCCCGCGCGTCATCATAAATCAAATGAGTTAGCCGATAAAGTCGTTTACTTCATTCTTTGGTCATCACAATGAGAAAGTTTATGAATAATTGATAAACATTTTGAAGTATCAGTTTTAACCATTTTCCATTTGTTATTGATTATGGACATCAATTTTATGATTGTGGGATTCTCAATGCCTTGAATTCATATGCTGATAGCAGTGTGCAACAACCATTTCATTATATTCCTCGTAGATATGTAGATCTGCGCGTATATCAGTGTTGTTGTTGTTCCTTTAATCCCTCTACACAGCTTTTCCAGTTTCTTTCCATGAATATGATACAAATCGTTATCGTATATTTCTATTTTCTCATTTGTTTTCATGTTTCAAGATATCAATTTCCCCCAATCTGATTAGCATGTGCAGATTGCAATTTATAGTGCGAGTATGATAATAATAACAATAATAATAACCTTATATTTGGAAAAATATGAATCAAAACCAAGCACATTGATCACAAAATGGTGATTATAGGTAAACGTAGAAGGTAAGTCAAGTAAAGTGAATAAAGTAGTTTGATCACGAGATGCACGCATGCTGTCCATTTAGATCATTATAGATGATGGACAAAATAATTGTGAAACAATTTTGTCGTCGGCTTGTATACGAGAAAGGGACTATTGTTCGATTTCCACGGATTCTCGGGACTATATCGAATAAAGGGTGGTCTGGTGAATTCGCTGATGTAAGAAGCTTTTTGATAGAGGAATGACATTTGAAGAAGAAATGATTTAATTGACGATAGCGGCAATTGCATGCTTTAGAGCAAATGATGCGTCTTGCTCTTCTAAAAATTCTGTCGGCGATGTTAGAGCATCTAGAGTTTATATTGCCGAAAAGCGGGGCACAGTAAAGCAGCAAACTCTCGATGATCGACTCATAAACTTTCCATAATTCATTGTGGGATAGAGTATGTGCTCACCATTCAATTTAATGTGTATCGATTTACTTCTTATCTCTATTTCAACGTGTGTAAATTGGTCAGGGTTGTTTTCTGCCACGAGACACTTCTCCTGATAACTGGTGAATTCAGTGAACAAAGTAAAATTTCATTTGTGATCCTGCATGTGTGAGGCTTTCAGACTTCATTAGGACTTCGGTCTGAATTAGTAAGAATTGATGGTATGTTCAATTATAGGTCCGATTGGGGATGAACTTTTCTGCAATGCATGAGTTTTACACAGATTGCGTCTTATCTGTATTGGCATGACACTGCAGATAGAGACATTTCTTTATATACATCTATCTTGTTATATCAGCTCGATTCAAATTCTTAATCCTGTCTTTAAGAAAGTTGCAGCAAAGCAAGTATTAATCATCCATTCTCAGAATAACATCCCGACTCAAAATTCCGCTTTCGAAGTCTATAATCGCCGCATGTCAGAGTGTTTGATAATCAATCATTTTATGACACTTTGTGAAATTTATAGGTTTCCTTGACACAGTATAGGCCTTGAAGTCATGTGATGATCGCTAGCAACGTCCCTACAGTGTCCCCCATAATACTTTAACCTGAATAACTCTATTTATGAGTCGCAGTGCATTGAAACTTTGGTGTTATTTGATTGAAAGCGGAGTGTACATGAAATATTGCAGCGTTTTCGAATAGTTTCATGAATAATTAAGTATCTTATTAATCAGTTACAGATGGGATCCACCAATTCCCAACATTCGATGGAGAGTGATGATTTCACAACTTCTTTGCAAGAATCACATGAAATACACCACAAAGACAATGAAGAGTTGATCAGTGATGATGACGGCACCTACGATGAGGCATTGGAAGCCTGGCTGAATGCACGACGATGTACACTTCCACAACATAACGAAAATGCGGAGCAGCGCCAAATCTGTCAGCGGTAAGAATGACATTGAATAGGCAATTGGCTCACTGGCCTTGTGGTTGAGTGTTCACTCCGCGTCCGGAGGACTTGGGTTCAAATCTAGGTCGGGTCCAACCTTATTTACGCAACCACTGCATGATTGCTTCTTTGTAGCATTCCTTGAGCTATATTTCTTAAATGCCCGATCATGCATGGTGAAGGCCATTTAAATCTAATGAGTTCGAATGCTATGATGAAGCAATCTTGATGTGCACGAGTTGTGTAGTGAATTTTCTGGTGACGTGCTGTGATGATCGAGGAAGAACTGTGTTTGTGCACAGACCACTGAGTTTTTCAAAATCAATCGGACCTCTGGCGCATGAAGATATCGGTAGTGTCTCATGCTGGATGTATGTAGAAGTCTATGGCAGCACCTAGATATGATAACAATTTGAAGAGGGCTTTCGTTACGATAATCCGCGGGCAATAACCCGAATAACAATCAGAAATTTTCATGCAATTAGACAACGATATCATTGGAACCAAAACTCGGGCTTCCTGTTAGTGAACTCTTTATCGGTGAAAGATCCAACGAAATTTTAACTGTTTCTAATGCTGAGGAGAAAGAAACTTGTCTTGTTCGTGTGTGATCTTTTTATCTTAAGTTGGCCATGAATCTTCAAGAGATGCTACCTATTTCTAATAATATTTTGAGTGATTTCAAATTCATTCGTCCATCTTATCGGAAGGAGTCATTTTAAGCTGTTTCATCAATCGGCCGCGCAATGGGCTGACTGATACTGATATCAGCAAACTTGAAACAGAATGGAGGTCTTGCTTTGTTGATGTTTCGGTTTCTCAAATAGACCAGTCGCATTATAGGAAAGATATTCTGCAGTATTGGTTGGATGTAAGTGACTACAAGGACATCAGCAGTACAAACGATGCGAAATATCCGACATTGTGCCGGATTGCCTTTGTGGCTGTGACTGTCCCTTGTGGCAACGCCTCCGTTGAGCGCATGTTTAGTGAACTTAGCGATTTGCTCACAAAGAAACAGAATCGATTGCAGGAAATGTGTTGCTTTGAGTGGGTACATGAGGGTCATTCCCTCTTCATGAACCCTATATAACTGCAGGATTTGATGCAGCAGCTTCACATATGGTAACACTGAAATCCGAAAAGGAAGAAAATGCACGTAAAGAGTTGTTGGTATTAATGCAAAATCATAAAAGCCCGACTTATATCAGACAAGTAAAAATGAAATGCATAAATCAGTTCCATATGATACGGATTGATTTTCGATGTCAAGTAAACTGCGTAAAAATTATTGGCCTGCGTATTTATTGTTCATTTGAGCCGTTGGCAACACTGATGCGCTCACTTATTAAATTCCATGCTATTAAGCCTTTTGTGCGCGAATTTAGGAAGAAAGTGTCAGTATCTCCCGAACTACTACCTACGTCACAGATCAATGATAAAGTTTGGTGTACCCTCACTATAGCAATAGTATGTCTATATGTAAGGGGCCATCCAAACATCGACCGTTGAAGGCGGTGGACGCCGAAGGCCTGTCTTTGATACTTTTAACTTCCACTTTATTATATCGGCCTGTAAACTGAAAAGGGGAGTTTTGATTACTTTTGTATAACTTTCTCTTCTTACTTCTTACTTCCTCGTTTTGCGTCTCTTCTTCCCGGTTCCGGGGCTGGACGTAGATGCGATGACCCGTTTCCATCTCGAACGATCTAGAGCAGTGTCTTCCGACATCTCCAGAGACTCCAGATCTTCATGGATACAGGCTTGCCAAGTCTTCTTAGGTCTTCCAGGTGGACGGCAACCATCGACTGACAAGTTGTAGACTTCATTGATGACGTCACCATTGGCTCTTCTTACGTGGCCAAACCAGCGCAGACGTCTTTGCCGCAGGCGGACTGGAAGTTCGGGCAAACCACAGCGTCTCGCTACTTCTTCGCTTGTAACTTTGTCTTTCAACCTGACCTTTGCCATATACCTCAGCATTCGTCTGTCAGTACGTCTCAGAAGTTCAACCAGCCTTAGGCTGAGGGGCCACGTTTCTGCGCCGTAGATGAGGACTGATCTTACACACATCTCGTACACATGGGCTCTACACTTCAATGGGATGCCTTTGTTGGTAAGAAGACTGGCCAATTCTCTCCATTTCGTCCATGAAGCCGCGATGCGAGTCCGAACCGCCTCATTTCTCTATATGAGTGTAAGTATTGGTGTTAAAGTAAATTTGCCATAGCTAAGGAACATTAGTTGATTTGAATCTCATAGATATTGTTCAATAACCTGGTTTGCATGATCGCAGCCAGTGAAGTCGGCGGGAGAAACACCTCTAGACAACAAGTCAGGAAGAAATCACTTTGATTTGTATCAATAAAGCCCGTCTAGTGAAAATAGATAAGCAACAAATAAGGGTTACAATGAACGGTAGGCTTCTAACGACAAGGTCTTAATGCGACTCCCTTCTCACCTTTTCACCGCTTTGATTTGAGACCGCAGTTTGTATAAGAAACCATCTATATACATGTATATATATCCAACTATATTGTTAGATATAGGTATAAGAAAGGAGATTAAGTAATACAGTACAGAGATGTAACCGGTCGCCGGTAGACCGGCGCAGGTCGAAAAATCAGACCGGCCAATACCGGCAGAGACGGTCACATCGGCATAATTTCATCCGGTATGATGTGAGGAAGTGTCCATCATGTCAATCAGTAAATTGTTAATTTTAGCAGCCGTTTTCAAGGCACATTTACATACGGTATGCGCTCTCCTCTAGGCGTGAAAACTTCTGTGCAGGCAATTCTGATATCTATCCGGTGCGCACTTTCCCGTTCGATGCTTGATGACTTGATTACGTGCTTTCACCAGCAAGGCGCGCGATCTTCTCAGGTAACAGTGGCTGTTTCTCGGTGCTAGGAAGGCTACCGGCAAGGCCAACGACAAACGCTAAAACAATAGACAGCCTGTGATTGGCGATCTTGAAATGTTTGTCCTACTCCTTATGAACTGATTTTCATTTAGTCACTTATGCTGTGCTCGCCGAGTGTGTTGCCTTCGCATTTGTCGAAACTGCTGCATAAACCTAGCTCTAGACAAAATCAAATTAAGTGTTCCTAGCCTAGGCTAGGAATTGTAGCATTCTAACATGTAGCTAGGGCCTGCTAAGCATATAACAGGCAGGTCTAGCCTACTATAAAGGACCTATCTGGTACAAGATGGGCCTATATATAAAGGCCTAAATATAGTGCATCGTAGGCTTGTACATTATATTAATGCCTACCTACAGCTATACATCAATCTCATGCTTAGTCTACTCTATGAGCCGATAGCCTAGTAGGCTCGCACATCAGGTTTCGGCCTACAGCCTCCATAACTGACCTCACGATAGGCCTATTCGCTTGTAATCTTATGCGGTATCAAGTTATAGGCAACAATGTTTAACTCTATATATTCATCGAAAGATCTGGTCGCCGGTCCAATGCCGGTCGTCGGTCCACTGCCGGACGCCGGTATACCGGTACCGGTCGCCGGTCCGGTCCGGTCTGGAATATTCCGGACCGGTTACATCTCTGATACAGTAAAAGGGGTGCATTATTCATATGTACAGTGTTGTTTGTGGAGATTGTTCATATTGTTGTCATTGGGATTGTCGGTGCTGTCCAAGAGCGTGGCACCGGGGTCTGGTTATTGGAATGCTGAGTAGAGCATATACGGTAGCCAGCAATTGGAATATATTTCATGATGAAATTGAGAAAATTCTGAAAATTTTTGAATGCAACAATAATCAGTTATCATTCATCATACCATGTAATGCAGCGTGTATACGCTTCAGGGAAAACAGGTAAAATTCAGGGAATTTGAAAAATTAATGTGATTAGTAGTGTTAAAGTCAATATCCTAAACTACTAACAACTACTTAATGTCAAAGTTTATAGGCGCATGTACTAAGACTATATTTGATGTCATTTTCTTATCAGCATTACAAGTGTGCTGTACATGTTATCTGAATCTTTTCTTGCACATTCCAAATCCTTCAACTCGAGAATTTAGCTCATAATGTTTTATGATCATTTGCATTTTCAGATTGAACAGTCGACGAAATTTGTTGACATGAATGGTTCTTATTGTTAGATATAGTTATTTGTTATCTCTTTTTTGATTGCTAGTAGATTGAAAACCAAATAGGTTCTTGTTTTTTTGTTTTAATATAATAATAATAATATCTTTATTGCTTCACATGGTTATAGTCGGTGAACGCATTACAAAAGTACAAGATCATAGAATACAAAATTTTATAAATGAACAACGAAAGCGTTCAGTTTTTGCGAATGGTGGACGCAAAGTGCACTGAGAACGAATTAGTCGACAATTATGTGGTTGGAACATAACAGACAAGGGGTGAGAAGACGACCCCTCAATTGATGAAATCATTTTGTAACACATCTTTGTGGCAACTTCGATGAATGAAGGAAACTCATTCGAATTGATAATCCTAAACACTCGCTTCTCCAAGGGCATTATTTTATTAAATAGATAGTCCGGTGCATTGCAATAAACTGGATAAGCAAATAAAAATATGGAGCGAATAAAAGCGACATATGATCTGTACATAAGGGTAGCAGGGTAACCCGATCTCTTAAGATTGTACATGACATAAAGTATCTTCCTCGCTTTCATAACCAAATCATCCAAATACAAATTCCACTTCATGTCACTAGAAAAAGTAACGCCCAGAATGCGAATGTATGAGACCTGACACAAGGCATTGCCATCTGGAAAATAAACATCAGACAAAACCAGATTCTTTTTTGTTACAATGTCCATTACAAAGCACTTATTTTTATTGAGAGGCAAGCCAATATCGGAGGACCATCTATCAATGCTATTAAGCTCTTGCTGGAGACGCACCATGAAGGTATTCCAACAGACAGCAGAAAGCGAATCAGTAGCCAAGCAGAACAATACTGGCCCAATTGCACTTCCTTGAGGGACACCACTTGGTACACAACTCCAATCAGATGTCACACCACCGATAAATTTTACTCGCTGTCTTCGACAAGACAAGAAACTATACACCCATCTGACTACAAAATTAGGCAAATCAAGCTTGACACATGCTGAAACAATAGTATAATGAATAAAGATTCGATATGTTTGATCTTGAACGAGTTTTATCAGTGCCCACATCGCTTATTACTCCTTCCAAGCGTTAACTTTGTCTTTCTAATGTTTAACTAATGATTTGATAGAGATGAGGAAATATGATGATCATGATATGACGTCCTTGGTTTAATTTAAAGCTGTTATAACAAAAGCAGCTATCTTTATTCAGTTATCAGACAATAAATTATGCTTATAAATAATAAATAATTCAGGGAATTTTTTTCAAAAAGAGTATACATCCTCTGTTTTTAGAGTATTAATTCAAGCAAATCAGGAAAATTGGATAAACAGCAAGAAAATAACAGGAAATAATTTCATAAAGTAAATGTATACCTTCATCAACTCAACTTGAACAATTCAAAGAGATCGCTTGATGATTCAACAGAGCTGGAAGCATAGAAATGCCTCTCAATTAGTCATGGACTGAATTTATTCATTTTTATGAGTCTTCTCCATTCCCCTGGTCATGGTGATCCAACAGATTGATTTGTCAACACGGAAGGTGGAAGCAATAGCTCACATTGAGATGATGAAATGACAATGAAACTTTACCGTGAATATAAATATGTAGTCTAAAAAGTCTTGATAACAGAAAAAAATGTCCATGTTTGGAAAATAATCATGGAATATTCCATAAACTTCATTTCACATTCATATTCATCCTTGCAATAATCGATGAATAGAGTAAGTAGGCAGAGCGTCGCCTCAACAATGTCAGCATACAGTGAACATTTCCATATCAAAAGATTTAGTTTCTTGTGGAGATTGAGTTCCTGTGGTATACAAAAATATGTGATCAATTTTAAGAAGCTAAATTTTTGCACATTATTCCTGTGTTTATGTACTAGCGATTTGGTACCTTTATATCAGTAGTATGAAACTTATTAGATATCAAAAGGAATCAAAACTTGCTGACAGGTATCTTTATTAAGCTGATTATCAAGGATATCTCACGAACCACATTATAATGCCAATCTTCATGGAATAGTTGAGAAATCACGCTTAAGAAAATTCTCCTATTAATCAAGAGCTATTATTGCAACTTGGTCTCCACTCGAGTTCATTTATTAAAATCGAAACTGCTCACACATAAAGGATTTTATTAATACTGAGTTCCTACGTTACCTAATATACTTACTCCATGGTCTTTATTCAAAGAGGTCTTTTCAATCTCGATGCCATAGGTTTATGTAAGTAAATCGACTTTTAGCAACTCAGTCTCTGCTAATTCCACAATCCGGCATCCCATCGACATGCATCTGTGCTTTGCAATTGCATATGTACGATCATATGTATGATTCTGTGCAGTCTTCATGGAAAAGTTGAGATCTTATTGTGCCAGGCCCAAATCTTCAATTTTCATCGGAATGATTTTGTGATTCACTAAATTTATGTTTTATTTCTTGAATCTGATTCTGAATAGTAATATGGACCCATTTATATTTTTCAAAGTTGATTACGATCATCGTCTTTGATTGAGATATTTTACTTTTTCAGTGGCAAGTAGTTTGTGATGTGATACTCTTGTTAATAAGGCTGAGCATTGAAGTAACAGTCACCCATCGAATTGCTAATTTAACAAACATTGCCTCTCCAAGGGTTGCATGACATGAAGGATTTGTAAAATACCATCATTTCTTCTGTATGCATGAGCAGTCAACTCCATGGTAGTTTCTTCAAAACTGCAAAAAGTTGCTTTCATATTTGGTACGGGGTCTCAACTTGAATTCATTTAACAAATTAGAAACTGCATGCACGTTGGAGATTTAATTAATGCTGACGTTCTACTCTATCTAATACTACTTGCTCCATGCAATGAACGTTTTGCTGATTTAAATGCTTACACTTTGTTCATGATGATGTTCAATTCTCTTTTGGAACTGCTATTACTCAGCGTCTAATTATCCTGTGATTGTATTGTCATCATGACTGAATATTAAGATTGTAATGAATCAAATGAACTCATTTTACTCATGAAGCTCGTCGATATACAGACAGAGTGGTAAGAAGACAACATTATACAGAAAATACTATAAACCAAATGAAATTTCAAAATCAATCACAAAATCGATGAATCTTGAGTGGCAGGTTTAAAATTGACGTAAAGAGCACTTCAAATGTAACTCAAATTTCAGCTGTTGGAACCGATTGATGGGAAAATTGATCTATATTACATGAGGCCATAATTACGAACCTGAATTTAAAGTTGTTGATATCTCTGAAAGTTGAAATTGTTGTTGAAATATGAAAGCTCTAAAGATGTATTTCTGCATTCATTTCCTCAGGAATTTGATCAAATATCGGAAATCCACTCGCTCCTTCCTCCAAGAAGCAGGAGAAGCAGGCCTTGGGGATGTCGACAAAGAATATCAAACTCATGAACACACTGTTCTCTTCATTCTGGCCGTTATCTCGATGTTCCTGGTGAGTTTCCACCTCGAGAAGTCATTCTCATAGCGAAGTAAAGTCATTAAAAAGTCTTGGATCACTCAAGGTTGTGGCTTTTCACCGTCTTGAATAACAACTGTTACATATTTGATTATCGATCACTTCACTACATAAAACTACATTTGTGGAGCAACATACAGTGAGAGTTAATGAAGCGGGGAGCCATAAAAGTATTTTCTCAACATGGTTCCTCTATAATATCTGTCATGCATTTCATTGTGTCGGAATCTCATTGTTATACAGCAAGGGGAATATAAATATGAATTTCCCGTTTTGGGTGTCTGAGTTTAGTGGCCGCCTTGCATTAGTATTTTTTCACGCAAATTAATATCCAATGTCAGTTTGAGCAATCGCTTAGTTTGAAGGATTATGAAATTAGTTATGACGCTAAATATCTACTGTCCGCTTCATAATTCGTTGTTATGAACATAACTTAAAATATGAACTTAAAATCGTACACGATACATCTGCAGTGGTTTCCGTGGCGCAATGGTTAAGTGCTTGGCCTAGCGATCTTTCGATCAGGAGGTCGAGCCCCGAAAGTGTCATTTGAAGTCATCAGGAAGGGCATCCTGAATAAAGGATCACAACGCTCCAGAAAATAGTCTGACTATCTCAGCAACGTCTAAGCGCTCAGTACCATGGGGGAGTAGTGACGTTAACCATCATTTCATACATGTGGCCTGCTTGCTTGGCATCACTATTGGAAAGTGTAAATGCAACAATTTTATGATAAGAATGATCGAAATATATAGGGTTAGGCGTCATTCTTCCGCAAAAATGTATTAATATTCTATCTCGCCATGTACCCATGGAAACAAGGTATATTTACAGTGTCCAATCTGTATCGCTGGTATTTCATAATTGCAATTTTGTTCAACCTGTTATTTCATGCTTGTGATTGACGCTCGTTGCATGACCTAACAATGAATCGAGCCTCACTGAACCTCATATCAACCAGATATTTGCGTTTGTTTCAATCCTTTCAAATTGAAGTCTTCAATGGTACAAAGCAGATACTTCATGCATGCTTTTCCGATGATCTCTCGGGGCAGTAATTCCTTGTCGAACAAATTGCATTGTTCCTTTCAGAACGCGTGACAGAGTGAAAAAATAAAAATGGTGTGATAAAGTAAAATGAGATTTACCCAAAGAGAGATTTACGTAGTAATAATATAATAAATCTAATAATAATAAATAAGGTAGATCAAATTTATAAACTACTTGCACGAAACAGTTTAAGTTGACTGTTAAGAATTACAGACATAGAGTACAGAGTCTGAATGTATTTCGTTTTTTTCTTTTTTGTTTAGAGGGTTTCATAGAATTTTGCCTGATTTAGTTGTTAAAATTGTTTTTGAATTTATGACTTTAAATGAAAGGTTGCCATACGAAAACATACAGGTAAAATTACTCTTTGGTTTACAAAAGTAGTGGTATGTCGGCTGTTGTTATATCCATGATCGCCAATGTGTTTCCTGGCATTAAGAGAGCTTCACACAGACATTCTCACATACCTTTCACACAGTTGAAAGATTATGTTATTCAAGCCGCCTGCACTATAGACGTTTTTATATTTCACAGTGCTATAATCTCTATGATTATTGCTTCCATAATATAGTTTATGCTTTCCAAAGTGTGCATAAATTTCAAAGAGTGCAATAAACAGTCTTTATTGCACTCCTTCATTGAAATACATTAGCACATAGAAAGTTTTTCATCCTCTACAACGAAAGTCATGCATAGAATTTGCATAGAAATGCATGTACAATGGACAGACAAGCAGGCTATCTGATTTCAAAATTGCTTTGGTTTGATTTTCAAATCATGTTAAGGATCATGATCATAGATTCTGGTAGTTCTGTGAAATATAAAGCTACTTATAGAACTCGTGCAAAGATATCCAGCTGAATTGCATTTTTCTCGATCAGCAAACTATGCCCTCTCCCTTCGGGCTCGTGCATAGACATGTTGATCTCAAAAAATGCAATAAAGCTGGATACTTTGCACTTGTTGTGTAAATAACTATTATCAACCTGAGGCCCGTGCCCATTGGCGTGATTGTTATCTCAATGTTGGTCAATTTATAAAAGGCATACAAAGCTTAATGCAAGACAAAGGGCTTAGTTTTGAATATTTGAACTGCTGCTTCAAATGAGATAGATGAAGACAGCATAAAAAGAAAAAGCGTACCATGACTGGACGCGGCAAAGTAGGTAAAGGTCTCGGAAAGGGCGGCGCTAAGCGTCATCGCAAAGTATTGCGTGACAATATCCAGGTATTACCAAGCCCGCCATCCGACGTTTCGCTCGACGAGGTGGTGTCAAACGTATCTCTGGTCTGATCTATGAGGAGACCCGAGGAGTTCTCAAGGTCTTCCTCGAGAATGTCATCCGTGACGCTGTCACCTACACTGAACACATAAAAAGAATTGTCACAAAACTTTGTCGTTTCTTGATTGACAACACAATGAATTATTTCCTCAATAAAATTTTATCCCGTCTCACGTGATTCATGCTACTTTTCGGTATCTGAGTCTTAAAACCTGCTACATAAGTATGAAAATTATCATATTATAAAGCTTTCAGGCGCATGCTTCTTATTCTGCTATTTTTCAAAACTTAATATGGGAATTTCTGTGCAGGAAAATATATTTCGAAAATTCAATCAAGCAGTTCAACGAATTTTACATCTTTTGTTTTAACAGCTAAGGGAACAACAATTTGAATGCACACTGAAAAGTGAATATCATGGCTAAGTTAATAAACTTGCATTTAAATATCATGTTTTTTCAACAAAAATGGATACACCTCAATCTCTGATTTTATTTAGAGGATTGATACACAATTTTGGTTCCATTCATCTCTGGTATTGTCGCAGTTTTCCGATTAACATCTCAACTTCGAGAATTCTTATGTGGACTCTTCCTTACAGGGAATCCTGTTGTGTACCTGGCGCCTTGTGAATGAGACACCGTCTGGTGTCTATCTTATGCTGGAATTCCTCGACATCATCTTCACTTTTGGTCAGGGATTCTTCGCATTTGCGCTGTTTGGACTTGACACAGATCTCATCATTTTGCCATTCAAGAAAAGGTAAGCCAACTCCGGTATCAGAATGCCCTGCCAATTCTTTGAACATGAAGAAAAATTGCAGTGTATTAATTGACCGGCGCTATGGCCTTGTGGTAGAGTACTCGCTCTGCGTTCGGGGGACCTTAGTTCAAACCTTGGTCGGGTCAAACATAAGACCTTTAAAATAGGTACAGTTTCCATTCTTACTAAACACTCAGCACAGAAAGAATGAGAGTGGGATAAATAACAGTTCGGCTACATGGAAGAAAGGCGGCGTGCCTAATGTGCTTCCGAGTATCAACGAAGTTAATCAATTTATCTACTTGTATTTCTGCGACCATTATTTCGGTAGTACAAAGTACTGTTATTTATCAATAGTAAGAACCCTACTGAGAAATTTGACTGCGTGTTTCTGCACAGTATGTTCTCACGATTTATTTTATCAATGATTGCCTTCATGCATCATCTATGATGAATAAATGGCGCTTTGTACATAGGATTCTGTTTCATCTTGTGTGGCGGTGGTGTTGAGCACCCCCTCGCTGCTATTGGACGCGTCCAGGGGGCGTCAGGTGTTAGGCGAGCCGATCGCGCACCTGACGGGGGCAATCCATGGGGTGAAAGTTGGGTGCCTGTGTACGCAGGATATGTTTCGTTTCATGCGGTTTTGATCAACAGAGGGGACAGGAGGAGAAGAATGGAGAGCGAGTTTATTTTGTGTAGATATTCTTCCAAGGAAGGTGATTCGTTGTTGTGAAGTTGTGCGAGTGCTGTGCTGTAGCCACCTTCTACTTGATTCCATTGTAGTATTGACCTGACAATAAGCAGAAACACGATTGTTTTCTTTCGAGACCTACGTAGCGTGTCTATATTGAGTGATTGACTGCAGCAGGGCATTTCCTCATAATTTCTTCTGATTTGCTTAGACAGCATTTGCTTGCCATGCTCTTTCTTATGAGTGGTCGACATAGACATCTCATGCGGAGAGGGAATGGCACATCCTTGCTGAAATTTCTATGAAAATGTTGTGAAGTCGTTACTCATAATTAGTCAGCGACTATTTAGGTGAATCACCTAAAACGATTTCTTTACATCCGGATATTTTATAAAAACACTCAAATTACCTAAATATTGTCATTATGACTAAAACTTGCTAATTGATTAACTCATCTACTAACATTGGAAAACATTGAGAAAGTCGTGGCAACGAATTACTTTTATAATCGGAATAATGAAGACATTGATGAGTGATTCTGGGTAGTGTCACATGTTTCTGGTGATAGTTTTTATTTCTTTTATATACATGTATAGAGTTCATGTTGCATTTGAAATATGAATAATTTTGATCTGTCTGACACATACACAATTGTACATCTGAGTTGTCAATACACAATTTGAAACTATATACTTAGTTGTTGATGTTTGATCTATGCAGTTGTTATAACTTGAAATAAGATCATTCCGATTCGCGATTAAATCTAGAACTTACTTGTCATTCTCTTTTCTCTAATTCTCTTTTTAAACTTATACGTTGATTATTGTCACGGTATTTGTTTACAAATTAGTTACCGAAGAAAGCATAATTCAGGAAGATAAACACAAAACACCATTGCTCTCAATGAACCAAGATAATTTAATGTATTTTTGATTCACCGAAATGACAGCCTAAATTTGCAAAATTATTCATCTGAAAAACCTAAAATGACAAAATATTCACTTAAGATGTCGCTGTCTACTCATAATGTGAATGTTGTACTATTCAAAGATGAGATAATCTCAATAAAAGCGACCACTCCAATGAAAGAGCATGACTAGATGATTCATTCTATACAAATCATATTGAAGAAAATGCTTTTCTACTTTAACCTGCAGTCATTATCTCAATAAAGTCGTCTGTTCCATTATGTCATAATTTGTCCTTTGAAAGTACATGAGGGTTTCAATCCAAGTTATTAATGAAAGACAGATGAACTGATCCGTCAATAGTGGAATGTTGTAGTAGTCAACAGCTGTCTTATGCTATTGAAGGTTTAAAGTATCACCTCGTTCCTTGCACATCTTCATTTGGAACTTCGGATACTTGCTTAGAAACACCTACAGAAATTTGTTAGACTTCCATACTTACCAAAGAATTATAAACTTGATAATCGCCTGAATGGCTATCTTTGACAATGATTATAATGCTGTTTTTCATAAGGCATTATGGTTATTTAAAGGTGATTCGGTAAAAAGATGAATGGAATGGCCCCATAACTCTTTTTCTCGTCAGTGGCTATTCCAACGTGTTGCGGGGATCATGACAGTCGAATATTAGGATTTTTAATTAGCAAGTTAGTGAAATTTTGAAGCGCATTCATTAAATATCACTTCAAACATACTACTGGCAAATCATTAATAAATGCTGCTTTTTGCAAACGCAATGTAAATAGAATAACGAAATATTGAGTTGTATCCTCAGTTGAAAAATTATGGAGATCGAATGTTATGAAGTAAAACAAGGGACATTACTCTCTTCAATGTACGGCATTTTGAATTCAAAGTAGACACGAGTATTGAAGAGATGCCAATTTTAAAACAAAATTTCTTACTCTAAGAATGCGTTGAAGATGTGCCTTCAACCGATTAAACGTTTTTAAATGATGATTAAATGTCCATGTAACACTGTGAGACGGTGTACAAGAAATCACCTACAAGACGGAGGTATTCATCTTCGACGAAAGTATAATATTGTCATCTAATTGCTAAGTTCATGTAAATATTGTTATTTTAATGAGGTAACCATCACATGATGTCGCCGATTGTATTACGAAGCATGATCCTCGTCAGTGTCTGCGATTTAATTACGTCATTGAAGTAATTTGCAACTGAAGGATTACGAAAATGCAAATAAATAACAAGTTTCACTTCGTTCACTTGAAATAATTTTAACTGTCTTCTGTCCTTAATGCTTACTTGAATACTTACTATGTTGCAACTGGATTTGCATTTGATCTGAGACTGAGCACTTGGACTCCGTGCTCCCATCGTCGCATGGAATAGCCCACGATCCTTATATTGCTGATATCACACTTGCAAGACTGGTGTGCACAACAGCAGAACGACTTAAAATCAGTACTTGATGTGTTTGCAGACAGAAATTCAGTAACTTATCAGGAAGAT
>CAJQUW010012776.1:0-35993 GCA_907163375.1 Prostheceraeus crozeri
TCAAAAATATAACTACTATAAGTATAACATTTGTCAATAATTTACTTCAGATTTTCTAAGAATACTTTCTAAAAACTATTTGATAATGTCTGCTCCAGTTCAACAAAGAATTGAACCTTTCTGCAAGCAAAGCAACTTTCGTATTTGGTTGCGTAAGTTTGAAATGCTTACACGTATGGCTAAAATTGAAGACATCAAAAGTTGACTTTCTTATGACAAATCTGGACTTAAGTATTTTTCAAGCGGTTATTAGCGCTTTTCCTGGTGATCTTGTATATGATGATATTATTGAATTCATGCAGGAACGCTATTCGTCTCAGGACAAATTTTTGAACCGTTTGGACTTCTTCAATATTACGTCCAGTGGTTCATTTGATGATTACGCATCAAAATTACAAATGTTGTACGAGAATTTCAATTCAACAAATCCGAAAGAGGAGATTCTGTTTGCAAAATTTCTAACAACAGTTCCTAAGTCTGTCAGTTCAGAACTACGTATCCGCAGACCGAAAACGCTCAGTGAATGCGTACAGTTATGTAATTCTCTAAATTCAAGTAAGAATTCATTATGTACCGCAGCTATTTCTCAAACTAAGAAAAAGAATTTCAATTCTCAAAATGCAAGGGTTAGCTCAAATTCTAAACCTTCCAATTCTAACGCAAGTGCGCGTAAATGCTACCGATGTGGTTCAAATAGTCACATAGCGTCAGATAGCAAATGTCCTGCAAGAAATGCAGCATGTAATTCATGTAGAAAAGTTGGTCACTATTCTTCGATGTGCAATAGTTCACACTGCAAGTAAGCCAAACAATTCAAATTACAATGATAGACAAGTCAGCACATGTAACAGTACCCAAAGGACTTTCACAGTGAATATGAATCACTTACAGTATTCCGTTGGTCCTCACCCTGTCAGCAAACCGTTCATTATGGTTGACATCAGCTCTGATCAACAAAACTTCGCACTTTCATTTCTATTGGATACGGGTTCAGATGTATTTATACTGCCCTATAGCTACTATGTACGGTATTTTCACAGACCGTTAAGTACTTTCGAAAATGCAAGATTGAAAAATTATGATCAAACTGATATTCATGTGATAGGAGTTTTACCTGACATTACGTGTGCATTCAATGGCCGTAGTGCTCAAATTGACTTTCTGATAATTGACTGTGATGGTACAATCCTAGGTGTGGATGCCATTGCTGAACTTGAGCTTACCATTACCGGACGTAGATATAAGCGAACCGGTACATTGCACACTTATTCGATTGGTCGATCTTTAGACAGAGCTACAAATACTCCGACTAGCACTCACATCTCAACAATTAACGATGCCAGTATGATTTCGTACGCTGCAGTTCCGCACACTCCGAATCAAGAGTCAAGTGAGAGTAGCCAATCAACGTCTAGCAAAATTGAAGCAGGCCTACCTGCATTACCTAAACTCATTGGGTATGATTTCTTCATCAAACTGAAACCATACGCTCCGACAATGCTGATTCAAGGGCAACGAAGAATTCCGTTCGCCCTGCAAAGCTCAGTCGAATCTGAAATTAAGAAGTTGGTGATTAAGGACATAATCGAGGAGATTGATTCATCTCCATACGTTTCTCCGGTTGTCGTGGTTCCGAAGTCCGAAAGTGAGATCCGTTTGTGTGTTGATTACAAAAAGATCAATCAACACATCGTGGTGGATCAACACCCTCTTCTTACAGTTAATGAGATTTTTTCGAACCTTGCTGGAGCTAAGTACTTCTCTAAGTTGGACTTACGTTCGGCTTATCATCAGCTCGAGAAGAATCACGCGACCTCACTGCTTTTACGTCGCACGTTGGACTATTCAGGTACAAGCGGCTGCCGTTCGGACTTGCAAACGCGCCAAGCGCCTACATGGAGGTAATTTTCAACATTCTCCGCGATTGTTTGAACACTGTGTGCTACTTGGACGATATCCTGGTCTTCGGTAAAACAGTGCAAGAGCATGACCATTGCCTGCGCATGACGCTTGAGCAACTTGCTTCACATGGCATGACTCTTAACGAGAAAAAGTGCGTATAGCAACAGACGTCAGTACAGTTTCTGGGTAGGATGATTGGTTCCGACGGTGTTTCGCCTCTGCCTTCTACTTTGGACGCCATCATCAATGCACCAGTGCCACATGACAAGCAATCATTGAGATCGTTCCTCGGTTTGGCGAATTTTTGCCGTAATTTCATTCCTAACGCGACCCTCCACTCTGCTTCACTGTATGAACTCTTGAAAGACAATGCCCAGTTCAGATGGTCTGAGAAGCAGCAGATGGACTTTGAATCATTGAAAGCGTCGCTTGCGAATTTCGTGCCACTTGCCTTTTTCAATCCTGACCTCAACACGACTACAGTGCTCACAACAGATGCTTCTGGATATGGTGTTTCGGCAATCCTCTCCCAAAAAGACGAATCAGGTGAAGAACGCCCTGTGTACTTCTTGAGCAGGAAACTTTCTGACATGGAAACAAAGTACTCTGTCTCAGAGAAGGAGTTTTTGGCTGTGCTGTGGGGAATCGAGCGACTACACCAATTTCTGTACGGCCGGCACTTCACAGTACGCACCGACCATCAGTGCCTGAAGCAACTTCTCATGAATGGAGTGGAAGGAGGAAGCGCACCATGCCTCGTAATCCGTTGGGCAACGAAACTGCTGCAGTACAGTTTTGACGTACAGTACATTCCGGGCAAGCAGAATTCAGTTGCAGACGCGCTGTCACGAGTACCTCACCAAGACCGAGACTCAGGGAAAGAGCTGTTCGCCGTGTTATTAAGTTCCGATGAATTGCTTCCGGTGACACTTAGCAATCTTGTGAAGGAAACATCTGATGATGGAGTACTTCAAGAAGTGATACAGCTTATAACTAATGGATGGCCTTGTAAGATCTCTTCTTTACCTGACTTCTGTAAAGACTTTTGGAACGTTCGTCAGGAACTTACGGTAATTGGCGGAATCGTGTGTCGCAATGACAAGTTCGTCGTTCCAGCCAATTTACTGACCAAAGTTGTAACTTTCGCCCATGAAGGCCATATGGGGATGTCCAAATGTAAATCCCGCATACGAGAATTCTACTGGTGGCCGAACTTGAATTTTTCTGTCGAATCCCTGATTAAAGACTCCTTGCTGTCATGAAGCATCCCGAGAATCTCCCTGCGAAATTCCCAACTATGTGAACAAGCCTTGGCATCAGTTAGCGGTTGATATCAAAGGACCGGTTTTCGACTTTTCCAATCGAGCCTGCTATATAATTGTTTTGGTCGATTGCTATTCGAAGTTGATTATGATGCGAGTTGTCACTTCTGCAACATCTGCGAGATAATTGAGTTTCTCAATTGTGCGTTTTCCGTGTTCGGACATTCTACCATCATAACTTCAGACAATGGACCTCAATTTATCTCACACGACTTCGTTTCCTTCTTGCGCCGTAAAGGTATTATTCACCGCCGCTCTTCCATTTACATTCCACAAAGTAATGGCGTGGTTGAACGGGTAAACAAGAATATTTCTAAGATCTTGGAGGTTTCGAATGTGCGTAGTGTTTCAGATTTACAAGAAATAATGGATTCCTAGGTGTTGAATTATAACAACAAAGCATTCAACGACTGTTGTTGCACCTTGCGAACTTGTATTTAAGTTCAATGTGAAATCCAGCCTTGCGATGTTTTCTCTCGACGATGACATAAAGACTGACGTTGGACAGCGCATCGAAGATCGAAGCAAGAAAGCTGCCGACTACATCGACAGTCGACGAAAGCCGTCGTTATCAGCACGCTACGAAATTGGCGACAGCATTCTTACCAAGAAAGGGAAAAGCCAGAGGAAAAATCATCAGTCAAGTCGGACCATACACATTTCGGTTAGACAATGGTTTTTGCGTGAACTCCCGCAATATTTTGAGAAAAGTTCGTGCCAGTGACGATGACTATTCCGTGATCACAGTTGAACCTGATACTACTCAACCTGAAGATTTGAATCCTGTTCCTCAAACAGTGTCCAGTGATTTCACACTTTCTCCTGAGCCAGTGCCAGTATCACATGTTACTGTTCCTGCGCATACAAGGCCTGGTCGTAACAGACGATCTCCTGCGTATTTACGTGATTACATTACATAATATGCATTCCTTTGCATTTGATACAATTTGATACAATTTCCTGATGAAATAGTTTAATGCATGCTTAATGTAATGCTAGTCCTATGATTTTGACTTTATGATTCCTCTTAGGAAACTTTCATGAACTTACTTATTCTATGCATATATTCTGTGTTGTATGCAGAATGAATCTTTTGTTTTAGAGGGGGAAATGTTGTGACCTGCTCACAAACATATTTTTATATTCATGTTCAGCTGATGTTTGTTTGAATACTTCAATTAATCGATACCATTCGAAATATCAGCTGTTGTTAAGTGGTCTCTTAGAGATTCAGAGAATTTGTATTTTTAATTCAGAATCTTTTCTGTACTCCTGGTCTATGGTTGTATATCTTGTAAATATTACTTCAATACATTACTTGAACTACTTGAAATAATTCTAATGGTCTTATAAACTCATAAGGAGATTTAACATGGCAACTATGCATTTTCACTGAATTCTCCACATGAATCCAATGAGGCAGTTGTTGGGGGTCAGTCTTTGAAATTCGTAGTTGATACTGGTAGCAATGTTAATGTTGTGGACAGAAACACATGGGAAAGTTGAAGTCCGCAAATGTCCAGTGTAAGTCTTGGCCTGTTCAGGAAAAACTTTACTCGTATGGTCATAAGAAAGGTTTCGATGGCAAATTTATGACTGAGATCAAAGTGCACTCCGGTCATTCATGTACCAGAGAATTTATTGTCTTTGACGGTGAAGGCGATCCCATTATGAGCAAGCAAACTGCCATAGATTTGAAATTGATTGAGATGAACGTCAATGCAATTGACAGCAGGACGTGTGTCTAGGACGAGTTCAACCAGGTTTTTTCAGGCCTAGGATGTGCCAATATCATTATTAGTCTAGGAAATTTAGGTAAAAAAATAGCCGTATTGGAATAAATTGCAAGATTTGATATTAAGGTTTCATTTTAGTCTTGAACTTCCATTAAGCACATTGGTGAGGTTTTATAGAAATTGCTGCAAGTTTAGTGGTGCAATTCTTACTTTTTCTACCAGGAATGTATTTAAAGCCACTTGATTTTTAACACACCTAAACGCATTATCAATATAAATATTCAAACAATTAAACTGTCAGCTGACTAAGCTCTTTCTATAATTACCACCAGTTCAATTGCTCACAAATTTGCCTCAGTGAAATAATTTGCTAAAAGTCGATATAATGACATTTACGTAATAAGGAACTGACTCCAAAAAACTATTAGATATCATGGCATTTATACGGAAAAGTGATGAGTGATGGAAGGCTACTTTGTCGAAGTCATGATGAAAATGACACGGAAATATATTTTTAACATCATGCTACTATCTAAAGAAAAAGGATTTTTTTTGAATGACGCCACATTGAAGCTTATTCAAAATACTGTGCCTAGGTAATTTGGAAAATACACTATCAGTCAAACTGGAAAATGTATGATCAGTCATAATTTCTTTAATATTGCTTTTCACGTTCTGAAGTAGTCACTAGGTAATCTTTCGTGCTTTTTCTATTGGTAATGCAAGAGTTAGGTCAAGTTGTTGCACGATGAAATGAAAGAATAACTTTCTTATTATCTAAAGTATAATCAGTCTGAACTATTTTATGAGGCGGAGATCGAATCTGAATCAGTCATGTCTTGTGAATCCACATAAAGCGAATACGTTAAAGTTCGAGCTCAATCGGTTGGGCTCCTGTCGGGGTACCCCGAACATGATAACAGACACCTTGACACCGCTTTGGGACATCGCTGATGATCGCTGTATTTACGTTTGAAGGTCGAAGAAAGTCAATAACTCGTCAGAAAGACATACTTCGGCAGAACTGAACCGATTTAGTTTTCTGGTGATAGAACTTTGGTTCATGAATAGCCCCTTTGAAAGTGAATTAGCGGGTTTAGAATTCTAGAATGGCCTCAAACTAGATCATTCATCAGTAGTCAGTGTATTTGTATCGGAGTGTAGTGCTCCACTCCGTTGCTATTGGGAGTAATGATACAACGACTGACAATCTGAGCCCAGCTTCGCTACCTCTTTATAGGAGCAGCGAAGAAGGGACGATCTAGCGAGTAGGCCTAGGTCGACACGTGTTCAAATGTTCATTTGCATCGTGCACCTGATGAAGTCTGTGACGAAAATTTGTCAATAAACTGATGCATTTTGAGACTACGTTAATTTTTCTTTATCATTTCCTAAGTCTCATGGCGATTACTTTTGAATAATAATAACATGTATAAATGGACAGTGACAGTGAAAGACAGGATTTGATATGTAGTTACCTATCTGTAAAATTACTGATTGCGTTTTAACTGGAGATTTTATTAGCTTAATTTGTATTCGCAATATTTACGTGTCATTTGTTTGGCGTGTTCTGTTCATTCTTATGGAAAGGAAATTTTTCAGGAATATAGAAACACCCAACTTTACTTGATAAAATAAAATAGCATACAAAACCATATAATAAGAACATATAAGATATTGTAGAATATAGAAGATGTTTTTCCCACCATACTTGATTGTGATCATGGATCTTCCATAATTAGTATTTTATTGTTTACATGCACGATCTAGGTAAGAAAACTTACGACTTCAACTTATGCGCCATCTACTTTATAACTTTATACAAATAGTAACACACACAGAAGTTTGCTTTATACGCCTATGTAACTCATAATGGCAAGCAATCCATTGAATTACACAGATTAGTCTTTTTTGTCGAAGCGCGAATATTTGTTACTCGGCATAGAAGAATCTGAGAATTGGTGTACTTGTCTTTTTAGAATCACATCGAGTGCTCTACTGCGCGCGGCTTCTTTTTTCATTTCTAATGCATTCTTTTCTTGTCGAAGATCCATCAGGTCTTTCTCGGCTTTTCTGGCCTGCTGCAGTGCATTCTCTGCAAGAGATGTTAGTCGCCGTTGCTCATCTTCCTTTTTCTTAAGAGAAGTTGCGATGTCTTCCATCTCAGTCGCGTGCTTTCGAATACTTTCGTTTCTGTTCATTTCCTCGTTCAATTCTTTTCGTAGACGTTCTTCTAATTTCTGTTTTTCTTTTTCTTCCCGTTCTTTTCGTTGATCCTGCTTCCATGCTTCATATTTCGAGTGCGATGCCGTGTATGAATCTCTGAGTTGATCTATTTTCAATGTAAAGCTGTCCAATTTTTTGCTGTTGAGAACAGACTTACTGACGGACAACGCCTTTATGGTTTCAGAACCCAGCGATCGACGTTTCTTAGTTATTCCATCGGATAGACCCGAAAAAATGCGTTCGACCTCCGCGTTTCCATGTGGTAAAATAAAAATCGCTTTGGCGACTTTTACGAGGGTTGGTGTCTTTCCCACCTTGTCGACTTTCGACCAAAATTCTCCTACATCGTTTTCATAGGCGTTTTTTACCAGACTTTGATGAAGCCTAATCTCGACTTGCAATGTCGATTGGACGCTATCTCCTAAAAAGTTAGGGATGGCTTTGACGAATTTAAAACCCATTACTCATAATGGTCACTCTGTTGGTACAGAGGACTTAAAAATCGTGAAGCCCTCAGTAGCTCGTTCCCGAAAGGCAAATAGTCGCTCAATCTTTTTGTAATTTCCATGAAAAGGCTTTCATGATCTTGACGGCGATTGCCTATTGCCTGGTTGGGACCTGATAAATCTGAGAAGATTTTTCGAGCTTTTTCACCAATGATGATGTTGTAGGCGTTGTGCCAATGATCAAAGTTGGATACATCAATTTTCCAGCATCGGGAAGGGATCTGATCAGCTTTGATAAAACGCAGCAATAACTTCTGGTACAAATCCACCACTTGATCGTATGTTTCATGCATGTGACAATCCGCCTGAAAAAAAAAATCCAGTTGAATTTAGGTAATCAATTGATAAAACCTGTAACAACATAATAACACTAATAGTACTACGACGATACCGGTATGTCTGGAATTGAGTTATTACATAACCTAATTTGAGTATATATAAGCTACTTACTTTTTGAAAGAGTAGTTCGTAGTCCTTTAAAGGTTTGAAGATATCATGGAGAAATTCAAGGAAGAATTTCGTAAGAGGATTTGCAAGTTCATCGTGGAGTTGTTTACAACGTTTCTGCTTTGAAGAGCTGGAGAACCTCACAAGGGCGTCGTACAAATACAATGTTCTTTCAACTACAGAGTGAATTTGCAGCCAACTGAAATGAAAGAACGAAACTGATATGGGCTATGAAGTCAGACGTCAGGCTATTTCAACAGTTTCAGAACAATTTTGTCAGAATAACGAATACTGAACGAAACACAAACGCAAAATACAATGAGTCGATGTGAGAGGTGTATATTATTCTATATCATAATTAACTAACAATGCGAGTTAACATATGAAATGCAATTGATCTTAATACAGCGTAGCAAACGAAAGTAAAGTCCTTATTTTCAACAAACCTCCATTTTGGAATTTAGATGCATAAACTTTGAAGTACTACATACACGAAAGAGAAGAATGTCATGTAGATAACGAACCCATTAATTTTCATATTGTTCCTTTTATCGGTGAAGTTAAAATAAATAGTTAAATTAACAGTAGTATTAACATTTTCATGTCACTCGGACAGGTTGAAATAGCATGCAGATTCACATTCTTTAGTTGTTCGACTCATCATATACAGAAACAGTAACAATGAGACCATTAGATATGCCTACCGTGTATCAACTAGCAGCCTCAAACAGGCAAGTTTCTTGATTTCTAAAAGTTCTGCAACCTAAACACAGTCAAAAGTTACTCATCTTTACATAAGTAGGAGCTGAACTTAACAGAAGTATAACCGGTTACCCACTGGTCGGGTCAGCTAAGAGAAATTTCATCCGTTTCCACCTCTGGTACACGCAACAGCGGATGTAAGCTAAATTTTCAACCAAATATTTTGCTAGAGGCCACATGAATTCTAACTACAGGTATATGTGAGATGAAACTTAAGGTTTAAAATCACATACCTCTTCAAATTGTTGCTTTTGTGACACGGAGAACTTGAAAAAACCATATATCTCGCGCAATAGATCTTCGACGCCAATGTTTTTATCCGCGGCTTCAATAGCATACTTGGTTGCGTTGTGAATGTGGTGAAGGGAAAACCCACCCAAATCAACCAGCGATCTCCACTCATAGTTTTCTTTTAAGCGTGTAACAACCCCACTCTTCGCACCTATAACGAAATAGTACATGTAGCTAGAAAACTGAGATCATCAAGGTCAGCGGTACAATGCTTCCACATAATTAACAATATCAATCTTATTTCTTTTAGATAGTTTTAAGTATATATATCGCATGGAAATAACCCAACCTAATAATAGAAAACAGTACATCTACTCGTACATCTACAAGTACAGCATGTATTCATAGCTTCAAATAAAGACATACCTCTCATGACATTGCAATTATCAGTCATTACAGACAGGCATCTTCCAGGATCTATTTTGCATGATTCTATCGATGTTGTTATACATGAAGCTATGCTTTCAGCATCACCAGCGGCAATCATAGGTAAGTCGAAACAAGTGCTCTGAACTTCCCATTTCTCTTTTGATGAGTCAAATGATAGATACCGTGCGACAATGCCGAGATAATTTTTCAATTTATTTGCTTCATCGATATGCAAGGAAAACCATGGTGCATTTCGTATTTCGGACAATACAAGATCTTGTAAGTATGGAAGTCCTCAGTCTGAATCAGATAAGACAACGACCCTACTCGTCTTGAAATTATTTCTTTCATCCACTGCTTACTAGTTCCAAAATTTTCGTAAAATACCTCATCACCCTCTTCAAAAACACGCAAGACTCCTTCCTTATTCCTAACGTCCCTATCCTGAGCCTTCCCTACTCGAATCGAAGTGTCTGGAAATATCCGATCAATTTTGGTCCTGAGCTTTCTACCGTACAGCAGCTCGGCAGGCGAACTTCCCGTGGTTGTATGAGGTGTCACCCGGTAGGAGAATAGAAACTTGTATACACAAGTAATGTATATATGACCGGTCCAGGACGAATAAAAAAAGATAAGATACCTCAAAAATGCAAAAAAAAGTATATATGACCGGTTCAGGACAACTAAAAAAAAATAAGATACCTCCAGAATGCAAAAACGGAATATTTCATATACTGAAAAAGACCTATAAAAATAAAAAATAAAAAAATAAAATCAAAAAAAGGTTTTGAGCTCGTTGGGATTTTTTCATATACTGAGAATGAGTATAGGAATATTTCATACACTGAAAAATAGTTTTATAAATAAAAATAATATTATGAAGGATAAAATTTTAAAAAAGTTCTAAGCTCGTTGGGATTTTTTCATATACTGAGAAGAGGTTTCAAAAATATCATGTAGTCGAAAATTTACGTTGTCTAAAAATTTCACGTAGTCCAAAAATTAACGTAATCTAAAAATTTCTAAAAAAATTTGCGTAGTCTAAGAATTTCTAAAAAAAATGGAAACCTCAAAAATGGAAGGAACTTCAAAAATGGAAGGGACTTCGAAAATATATCATTCGTTATCTCAATTAAAAACAAGTGAAATGAATAAAGAAAAACATAATAATAATAATAATAATAGAAACTTTATTGGTCCACAAGAACAAATCGGTAGACGCATTACAGATCACAGAACGTAAACGTAAGTATACAATTCATTCATACGCACATAATTATTACAGGAAATGATGATGAGAACATAAGAAAGATGTTTACCTATTTTTCTAACTATTTAAAACCTACCTTTTAAAGAACCTATGTACAAAACATTATGAACGATGATTTGAAGCGGACAGTTTTTGTAAGAGGAGGGCGAATAGAAAGGGTAGAACGCGACACTCGGGTTGAAGCTTCATCAAAAATAGGTCGAAGGGGATGATTTTGATCGTCGTTAATTTTGTGGATGAGTTACGTACAGATGGAGTCAACTGCTTCTCTGATATGAGGTATTATTGGTTGGCCGATTATCTGCGCGGCCCTGCGCTCAACTTTCTCTAGTTTCCTCCAAAGGTATCCTGAAGCATTGACAAAGACAGGACAACAATATAGAATAACTGATCTTATGAAAGACAAGTATGCATTGCGAATCATGAAAGGAGGAAATCCTGCTTTTTTCAGATTCCACAGAATGAACAGTCTTTGACACGCCTTGGAAATCGTATGGTTAATATGGATATTCCACTTAAGGTCAGCGGACAGGTACATTCCCAAGAGTTTGACCGAAGAAACAGTATTTGAAAGGTCGTTCTGTGATTTGATGGGGGAAACAATCAAATTATTTTTCGTGATAACATTTAAAACTGTACATTTTGAAGAATTCAATTTGAGTCCAATAGTGTCGGACCAAGAGGTGACGTTGTCGAATTCTGCTTGTAGCTGGTCTTCCTCACTCTCTCTCTCACAAAATGTAAAATAGTTAGGTCATCGGCGTACATAATAGTGGAAGAATTAGAAAAAAGAGTTGAAAAACTATCAACAGCCATGCAAAATACAAGCGGGTCGATGACACTTCCCTGTGGAATGCCCGCAGAGATGAAGAACCACTTCGACGTAGAGGAATTAATCCGCACTGCTGCATGGCGGTCCGTAAGGAAGCTGCGCATCCAGAGGATAATTGAATGTGGCAAACCAAATTTGATACAGGCAT
The DNA here is from genome assembly GCA_907163375.1 of Prostheceraeus crozeri. Classification (NCBI taxonomy): domain Eukaryota; kingdom Metazoa; phylum Platyhelminthes; order Polycladida; family Euryleptidae; genus Prostheceraeus; species Prostheceraeus crozeri. Next base: position 11,812 of record CAJQUW010012776.1, read on the forward strand.
TGATTAGAACATCATGAGGCAACATGTCAAAAGCTTTAGAGAAATCGACGGTAAGGACACGCACTGCCCCCGATTTACCATCAAGAAACTGCAAGATCTTGTTGTACAAAAGTGTCATGGCGACGGATGTGCCTCTGGAAGGAACGTAGGCGAATTGTTTTTCACTGATTTTGTCAATGACATGCGGAAGGATCCAATTCTGTGTGACAATGCGCTCAAGACACTTAGAAAGGGTGGGAAGCAGTGAAATCGGCCGAAAGTGCTGCAATTCCGAAGGGTGAGGGCACTTTGGGATGGGTGAAATGAAAGCAGACTTAAAGCATGCAGGAACTTGACCATGGCGAAGACTGGAATTGAATAGCGAAGTAATAGCAGGGGCAAGTAGTGATGAGAAATCGCGAAAAATCCAAGACGGAATTCCGTCGGGTCCTGGACTTCTTTTCTTCAAGTTTGTTAGTGTAGATTGCACTTCAGAAACAGAAACTTGCAGACTATTATTGTGGAAACAGTGGTCGCAGGACGGTGGACACTCTGAAACATTGGTATTACGGGCGTTGTCGTGGATGGAGACGAAGAAATCGGCTAGTTGTTCGGCTGTGAAGGGTGCTGTATTGTTAGTGCGATCCGGTTTTGATCGGCTAAGATCTTTGATTACACTCCAGATTTTCTTTGAGTTACGAGAAGCTATAGCTGTGTTTACATAGGTTTGTTTTAGATGGTAAGTGTGGCGTATGACTTCGTCGCGGAGTCGAATATATTTAAGTCTCTTGTTTGAATTAAACGCCCGATCACAATCATCTATCAAAATTTTCAAGGATGTCTTCATCCAGGGAGGGTCAGTGTTCCGTAAACGTGCGGTGCGAGTGGGAAAACAGTGATCGGAAAGAGCATAGAGGCACGATTGGAACACAGAAGTCGCTGAATCCACGGAATTTTCTGAGTTCACTAATGCTGACCAGTCGAATTGATGTATAAGTTCACAGAATTTGGCTTTGTTTAAGGCATTGACCTTACGAACTACTTTCTTGATACAAGACGGTCTGTTGGAGGACTTGTTAAGCCACAATATGACTGAATGGTCTGATTTCCCAATTGGTCCAAGTCTTTGAGGTTTGCATGTCATAGGGATGTTTGTCAGAATTTGGTCTAGAGTGTTGCAGCCTCTTGTGGGAAAGTTACCATGGCTGTTGTCCCAGTAAGTCGTTGAATTTCGTCGGTATGAAACCGTAGGTCGTTTAAGTCGCCAGCTATAATGATTCTGGTATCAGAAGGATCTGAAGTAGATGACAAACAATAGTCGATAATGTTGACTATGCAAGAGATGGCGTCTTCATGGTCACTAGCACTGCTCCAGAATGGATGATATAGTGTTATTAGAAGAAGCTTGGGCATTAAAATAGGTAGTATCTCCGATTTGCAAGTACGGAGTGAAGGTATCTCGTTGTCTGACAGAGTTGAGCAGACGAGAGAATCTCGTCTAATCTCGTCATAAAGATAGAATACGTTATATGAAAAATAAGGAAACGCAACACAAGGAATTGGAATTGTTCGCGATGAGATCTCTTTTTCTTCTTACTCATCGACATAACTGACAATCGCACTTGACAATTGTTCTCGTGATGCGGCTAATTGACTGAGTGATCTGATGTCTATTCATTGCCTTTGTTAATCCGTATTGTAATGACTAGCTTGTTTTGTGTGCTGATGACTCATCACTGACTTTTGTAAATGGAACTCTTTGTATATCATGCCATGACATTGTTCGGTTGGACAACTCAATTAAACTTTTACGGAGCAGCGTGACTTCTTTCTCTCTCTCGATCCTGTCTGTTACAGGAATATTGTATTCACAATGACATGCGTTCTTTAAAGCAATTGCTTGTCTTCAATGAGAATAATTCCCGTATGCTTTTAATAGAATGACCTTGAACGCTAATGGAAATTTACACCAAAACCAGAACCGGTGTCAGAAAATGTGTTAGAAAGTTTGTCGACATGGCTGTCGATAAAAGTGCCGACATGGTTCGACAATTGGTGTATTTTTCCATTCAAAACAATGTCGCATGAATTATTGTTATGGAAACTAAAAGGAAGAGAAATGCTCATTCATTCATTTATTCTCTCTCTCTCTCTCTCACACACACACTCTCTCTCTCTCATATGTCTATTGTATTTAGATTGTATTTGTTCTTTTGTTCCCATTGTGTGAATGAGATTTCACAACCCGCATTATGCGCTATTGTCTGCGATTTGCAGCAGCTGTCACAATTTTAGCAACTGCTACACGCCAATTCTTTTGAGAAATTTCTGAAATAGATTTTATTCCATTTAAAATGATTAACACAAAAGAGTTCCTAAAACAATACGGCAAACAAACCACGACAAATTTCGATTTAAATAAGATCGCAAATTAATTAGGCATAAAGAATTTCCACGTGTTAATGAGAGATGAATTGCAGTTGATGAAAGATGTACCTGAAGTGAATTTTGTAACAAATCTTCGCACATCAGAACAAAAAGGAGTACATTGATCAGCAGGGCAAAGAAATAAAAACGGTTCTAATTTTTATTTTGATCGCCCGGAGGCTGAGAACTATTGGTTCGATTCATACAGACTTCCCCCTACAAATGAAGTAAAAGAATTACTTGGTAATGGAACATACATTACTTTTCAAATTCAAAAACCAGAAACTACTTATTGTGAACAATTGTCTTCATGTTTTATTCAAATAAAAGGAAGGAGTACCATTTCTATATATTATGTTAGAATTGAATGAGGGAATTTAATTCCCGAAACGTTAGTTCCAATGGCTAAAGTTCAGTCTTTTGTAATTCATTTTCATAAAATCTACCTTTGATTTCCTCATTATCTAAATATTTTATTTCATAAGTAATCGGATAAGTTTGATTTATTTTACAAACTTTAAATATTTCTTTAGTCCAATAACCAACAAAACCTTTTTCAAATTTATTTTTATATTTGAATATTCTAACTCTATCTGCAATATTAAATTTCGGCTTACGTTTCTGTAAATTAGCATTACTTTCATTCTCATTATTATTTTCAAATATCTTCTTTCTTATCAAATCTGGATTTTCAGGGGCATTATTTGGAGTTTCTTCAATACGTGAATGAATCTTATTGTTATAATCATCAACAATTCCTGGTAATATTTTTAACCATTTCTGATTACCTTGTTCTGTAAATTTCCTTAATAATTTACTTTTTAACGTTCTATCAAACCTTTCTATTACTACAGCTTTTCCAGCATTTTCAGTGGAATAAACAGCTTCAAATAGTGGCTTAACATTTCTATTGTAAAACTCAGAGCCTTTGTCAACAAACATTTTTTTGGCTTTCTATTACTTTCTTTGAATATTTCTTCAAACGCATATTTAACTGATAAAACAACTTTTATTTTTTAATGGCTTCACCCAAGCGTATCTAGTATATAAATCTATAACGGTTAATGCGTATTTAAAATCAGACTCATTCGGCATATTAATAAGATCAGCAACCCAAATATCATCTTTATTAAATACTTTTACCTCTGCATCAACTCTGTTTATTGGTTCTTCACCTGGTTTTGGATCATTATTCTCATCTAGTCTTATATCTAATCGAGTTCCTGGACCGGTATATGAATGACCAGGAAGATGTTTTTCTTTTGAATATTTGCTCCAAATAAATCCTGGAAGATTTGATAATTTTTTTGTATGTCGTTACCTTCGTAACTCTGACAATTTGGGGTTTTATGTACGTTTAACAGATAATTCAATAAATCTAAATTAGCAATTCTTAATTTAATTAAATTTTCGGAATTTTTTGAATTTGTAGAATTTGTAGAATACATTTTAAAGATAAAAAAATATTTATAACATTTTAACAATATATTTATGACAATATATTTATCTAATCATACTAGGACTTAGATATATTCCAGAACCATCTTTAGTTTCTTTTATTTCTATTAAAACATCAACATTAAGTAGAATGTTTTTGAGAACTCGTTTTCCTTCGTCAACTAAATTTAATTTACTAATAAAATTATCTACTACTCCCTCACCCCTAGCAACTTTCTCCAACTCTTTATTATGACGTTTTTGTTCTTCTAATGCTGCCTTCTCTGATTTGTTTTTATTTACTGCTTGGACAATACCAGCTGTCCCACCTGCAACACTTCCTGCAGCTGCTATGCCACCTAATATTAGTGGAATTAATGGGAGAATTCCACCATTCTTTTCATCTTGTAATTTAATATTCTCTATCATTGGTTTACTTATGTAATATTGTTAATCGTAATAGTTTTAGGTGTATTTTTGTCAACAATTTTACGTATTTTTAATTCAACAGTTTTATTATTACTTTCGCTTGCGACATTTTTAATAAAAAATTTTAAGTTAAGAATTTTTTTATCTACTCTAGTTAAGAAAAAAATTTAATAATTTTATTCTAAATAATTTCATTCTAAATAATTTCATTCTAAATAATTTTATTCTAAATAATTTATTCTAATTAACTTATCGACGAAGTCTAGGGTTTTAACCTATCCTAACCATCTTTCCATTAAGAATTTCAATAGAATATTTTACATCTTCTAGCAATAAACCATAAGCCATCAATGTAGTTTTGGAATCTTTCTTTTCAATATTAATTGTTATATCACAACCATTTTTAACAATATCTTCAGATTGCGCACTTAAATCGAAACAGAAAACAGGATATAAATGTCTCCAATCTCCAGGAGCTAATTGTGGTTCAACTCCAAATTCTATACAAAGATTTCTATAAGCATCATATCCTTCCATAAATTGATTATTGGTATCATCGAATCTTAATGGATCAATAGGATATCGGGTTTGATTTAAAGCAACTTGTAAACTTCGAATTGTGTTAATATGGAAAAGATTGTTGTTCTAATCAAAACTTGGAGAATCATTTTTTTGAAAAGTTAGTAATAAATATCTTGGAGTATTTGAAGTTCTAGTAAAATGCCCATTAAATCTTTGTTCAGAAAAAGTTACAGAACTTGCAGTACGCTTTAGAAAATTTACAGGAATTGGTTTGTTAGTGTTTAATCTTTTTGGAATAGTTGATTCAACCTCTAAACTAGGAGTAATATGTTTTATCCACCATTCAAGTCTATCAATTTTTAAATATGCTTTTTTCCAGTCTAACCATAAAAGATAAATTCATTATTTGCTGTGTGATGAATTATTAATTTAAATTTTAATTGATATGATATTTTGTCATAATCTAAATATCCGAATAATGGAGACAATGACCAATTTACTGTCTGTTTACTTTTCTTGTTAAACTCACGTCTTTCTTTATATGCACCATTGTTTGTTTTATTTAAATGATTTGCAATATTTTCTACATCTTTCGCAATTCCTGCTGCATCTGTTCCAGCGTGAGTTAAATCATCAACAATTATACCATCATTATTATCTGGAAACCAACCTTCGATTTCATGCTTTTTATTATTTTCACCAAATGTTACAAATCTAAGCATTGTAACAATTACACCTTTCTATATTTTGAGTTGCAACATCTAAACACATTTGTGTAAATAATCTTGGAAAGAAATTATTCTCTAATGCAATCTTATCGGTATCTGGTATTGGTGTTGTAAAATTGGCATCACTATATAAAGAATATTCACAGTGTAAAAAGGAATCAGGTAAATATAAATAACTTTGTTGATTGTCAACTTCAAAGATTAAATCTCCTCCAGTATTTACTCTACTAGAAGATCCGGGATTCATAGCAATTCTTATATAGTCATTCTTTTTTTGATTGTAACTGACGAACGTAGGATCGTCTAATTTAAATTTACTTTCAATTAAGGAAGACATTTTTATAAAAAATAATTTGACTTTTTTGTTTTTTTCTCACACACAGAAAAAATATTTTCTTAGAATATATTTTAGAATTTTGCTAAACCATTACCTCTTATTTCTTCAATTGTTTTTTCATCATGTTTACTATTATCAGACGGAGTACCACTCCTCAAGGTTTCACCTGCTGCTGCTATGTTAGCAATTTTGTTTCCTCTGAGAGACGTTTAACTTCTTGTAGTTCTTTGGCATCATTCCTAAGTCTACGAATAGTTTCTAGTTGTTTTAATTCGTTTTGAGACTTAACAGCATTTGATATTGCACTAGCTGTATTACCGACAGACACGCCTGTGTCCAGCTGAATATAAACATATCAGAGTATTTCCTGATTGTATCTGGAGTTCCACAAGGAACGCTTTTAGCCCCGCACTTGTTTGCCGCATTTTTTGGGGATTTTCACTGTATGTTACAAACTACTGACTTTGTCAAGTATGCAGATGATTTGACATTAATATTGCCTGTTTCCACAAGGCTTATGTCGGAAATAGAAGAAAATGTGAATTGTAAAATAGAATTTGTGACTAACTGGTGTAAATCTAATGATTTGAAGTTAAATATGTCAAAATCTAATGTGCTACCATGTTTCAAGAAAAGTTTTACATCTCCATCATGTCATTTTCCCATCAAAGTGGTCGTCTACATCGATATTTTGGGTTTACGTATTTGCCATGATTTGAGTTGGGCAAAGCATGTACAGAAAATTGTGAAGATTGCTAATAAGCGCTTTTATGCTTTGAGAAAACTTTGGCCATTTGTATCAAGCGATGAACTGCATTTATTGTATACGTCTTATATACGTTCCATACTCGAATACGCATGTCCTGTTTTTGTTGGTCTGAATAAGACACTATCCAATTGCTTAAATATTGTTGATAAACGGGCACATAAGATCATTTACCGTAACAATGAGAGAAAATGTCAATGCTCTGAAAACGAACTCATCATACGAAGATACGCACAAAGCAAGAAACTATTCCTGTCGATAGAAAACGATGAAGACCACATTCTCAATGCTATCATCCCCAAAAGACATTCATATTCAAGGAGCATATCCATACCGTTCGTCAGAACTGAACGATCTCGTACATCCTTTGTACTATTCACCTCTGTGATTATAAATGACACTTACTGATTTTTTTTGCTTTTTTGTGAATTTTCTCAAACCGCACATCAAACTTTTCTGTTAAAAGGGCTCCAATGTAAATTGTAGAAAAACATAGTTTTGTCAGATTTTTATTTATCAGTCAATAAACACTTACTTACTTACCTATAGCAGCTGCTCCTTTTGCAGCAGATGTAATCAAATCTTTATTATTTTTAATAACATTAACGATACTTCCTATATTATCACTGATGCCAGAAAATATTCCATCTCCTTTTTGAATTGTTTCTACGTTGTTATAATAGTAAACAGATTTCATAGATGGTTCATGGGCAATTTTTTTATTTGAAGCAAAATGTTTAAGATTGTGTTTATAAATTATAGGCATTTTTTAGGATTAAATCTGACTTTTGGGAAAAATATTTGTAACAAAAAATTATTTGTGACAAAAAAATTATTCATGACAAAAAATATTTTATTTTCGTTTAGTTGATACTGAAATTAAATCTTAAAAGTTAGTTAATCTGAAATTATTTCAAATAATCTTATTAGTTTTACTTGCACTTGAAAATATTCCAGCTCCGCTGTTTACACCATCTCCTTCTTTTTGGATTGATTTTACACTGTTATAATGGTAAAAAGATTTCATAGAAGGTTCACTTGCAATGTTTTGATTTGATGAAAAATGTTTAAGATTATGTTTATAAATTACAGGCATTTTTAGGTTTTAATTTTAATTTGTGATTAAGATTTACGTTTATGATTAAGATTTACGTTTGTGAATGGATAACAACCGGTCCGCGTGATAACTTTATTAATTTTCTGTTGCACTTTATCTATTGCGTCAAGCAGCGTGTGATGTATTTTAATTTCTTTTCTATTAACTTGCATTTTCTGCTGATTCATCTTCAACACCGTTTTAAGTGCATTCAATTGAACTTTAAGAACATCTAACTGATTTTTAACAGCATCTAACTGTTCTTTATTTCCTTTATAATTTTTCTTTAATTCATTTTCTAAATTGATTTTATGAGTTTTCATTTAATCAACTTTTTGATTTAGTGATTTTACTTCATCTATTATTCTATTCATCTTTTTTATTTGTTGAGTAATTTTAGAACTTAATTCATAAACACTTTTTTGGAATGTAGCTTATTTGTACCTTATTTAAATTTTTAAAAATTTTTTAGGAAGTTTTTCTAATTCATTTTCTAATTGTTCTTTCAATAGTTGTATCTGATGTTTATTTTTAATGACTGCTTTTAATGATTACTTTATAGAAAGTAATATTAAAACTTTTGATTGTTCTGAAATTTTTTTAAAAAGTTTTGCTATATTTACTTCTAGCTCTCTATCCTTTTTATCAAGTTTTAATAATTTTTCGTTTAATGATCTGTCATTAACTTTAGGCAACTTTAATTCATTCATCAGTGCAACCAAAACATCGTTTATATATTTTTCTATTAAGTCATTAATTTGTGTATCAACATATTGTTTATTCGTTAACTCTGTATTTTGTTGTGGAAGAATAGAAAGATGTAATGGGCCAGATAAAACGTCTCCAGTTTTCATGATATAATTTTCTATTTCTATTTCTGATTCACGATTATTCGGGATATATGCACCTCGCCAACATTTGGTAACATCATTTTTTAACAATAAAAGATATGTCATAAAAAACTATTTTCTCATGAAAATAAAAAATAAATTTTTCTCACATAAAAAAATAAAAAATGGAAATTACTCAAATTTGTCAAGTTTGTAATATGCGTTTTACAAATCAAGCGTTATTATATTCACATGTGAAATATACACCATGCGGTAAACATATGGAACAACAATTTCATCAAACTATTCAATCCAATCAAAATATTCAACCCAATCAAAATATTCAACAATTACAACATTTGTTTATACCAAAAAAAAAATAATATCTAAACACTAATTTTTTCTTTAAAAAATAATGAAAATACCAAGTTTTATTGTGTCTTATGTAAAAGACAGTTACAAACAAAAAGAAGTTATCAATCTCATTTAAAAAGTAAAATGCATTTACAAAATGTAGATCGAGCTGATGAGGGAAATATATTAAAATTATATAATTATAAAAACTATCTAGAAACATTACCTACTGATATAAAAGTTAAAAAAGTATTTGATGATTATTCACATTCGGAATATAAAAAAGTTTTTAATAGTGAAGATTTTTTTGGGGAAATCGATGGTTCTAGTACTTTGCCCGAAGGTTCTAGTACTTCGCCCGAAACAGATATAAGATATTTATTCAATAAAACTGACGAAACCGACGAAGCTGTAACAGATATAGAATATTTATTTGATGAATCTGTTGAACATAATGAAACCGATGAAACTTTTTATGATGTATTAATAAACTTCTATAATATATTTAAGAAATCTTTCAAATGTTATATGAATGTAGAAGTACTTTATACAAAAACTGGATCCGATGGAATGACTGAAGAAATAGTACAGGGACATTTTACACAGACACAAGAAATTCATAATGTAAATGATATACAACCCATATTTGAAACAATGATAAATAAATTAAAAGATGCTATAACTGAAGCTCAGTTGCGTGAATCCGGTTGGAGATTTATTGCAATACTATCTAAGAAAATAGTAATTGACAAATATGAAAATAATACTGGTGGTAGTTACATACCCCTTCCTTTCAGTTCTCCACAAATAATCAACATACAGAATAAAGATGAATATTGTTTTCTGTGGAGTGTTATAGCACATTTACATCCTGCAAAATATCATAAAGAAAAACTAAGTCATTATAATAAAGAAGAATATATAAATGAATTTGATCTCTCTGATGGCTTAGATGAATTTCCATATGATTAAAATAGGTTGATAAAGTTTCATAAAAAGAATAAAAATTTAATAGAAGTAAATGTTTTTGAATTAAATGTGAAGTATGTTTCTATTGGTGATATAACTCCCTTATATCCCGGAGATATTGAAGTTAATAACATTGTTCATAACAACTTTAAAGAATTTTATTTGAATAACAAAAATTTATGCCAAACAGAAATAGTATACAATGAAAGAGGAAATTACATGCATCATAATATTATTTACAAAGGAAATGTAATATGTGTTGAAAAATATGAAATTATGAAAACATTATCACCAATAATGATTAATCATAATAATTACAAAGGATGTGGATTTCCTGATAAATACGAAACCAAACATGAGCTTTTGATATTAGATTATCAAAACCAGTTAAAGATGTTACAGCAACTATATAAAAAACAATATCAACAAGAATATCAACAAGAGTTACAAATGTTACATAATCAATATCTACAATAATATCAACAAGAAGTAACTATATTATTTCGCAAATATATTGAAGACAAAAGGAATCTTGAAGATAAAGAATATTTAAAATTATCATACATAGTCTACCAACAATGTAATTCTCAATTTAATGAACTAGAATGTCATCCAATAAATTTACAACAATATGAAGAATATTGTCAACAAAAAAATCTACAAGAATATCATATGGGTAAACATATATTAAGTAAGGAATATCATGAACAATATGAAGAACAATGTCAAAAACAATATGAAGAACAATTTCAAAAAAAATATCAAGAACAGTTAGAAATATTACAACAGGAATATCAACAAAAGTTAAAAATGTTAAAGCAGCAGTTAATGCAACCAGCACAAGCGAATATACTATATTATCGAGGTCATTACATATTGTGTAAAGATATTTCTATATTTACAAAAACTTCAGATAATGCTAATTTTCCCTGTCTCCAATGAATGACGAGCTTTAGAACTAAAGAAGAAATGAAAAGACATTTGGAGAATTGTCAACAAAATGAAGCAGTTAAAAATACTTTTACTAAAGAAGATTATTTAGTATATAATAAATGGTATTACAAAAATAAAGTACCCTTTATCATATATTGTGATTTTGAAGCATATAATGTTAACATGAGATTAAGTTCTGGTAAGCATTTGCTTGAACAAAAACCATTATGTTGGGGAATGTACATTCATTCAAATTATCCTGAATTATTTAAATCAGAATATTATCAATACTATGGTGAAGATAGTTCAGAAATGTTCACAAAGAAAGTAGAAGAATTACAAAAATATTTTTCACAATTGCTTAAAACAAATAAACCAATGCTTTCATTAACGTATGACCAATTAGTACAATTTGATAATGAAAAAAATTGTTATTACTGTGGAAAAGAATATACAACTTATAAAGTAAAAGATCATGATCATCTAAATGGATTATATAGAGGTGCAGCACATAATTCTTGTAATCTTAATGCTAATAAATTTAGAAATAACTTTATACCTTTACATTTCTACAATGGTTCTAAATATGATCTCCATTTAATAATAAAAGATCTATTCTCATCTAAAAAATTACAACAACTAAGAACAAACGTACTATGTAAAACAGAAGAAGAATATTTTTCAATGCAATTTGGTTGTATTAGAATATTAGATGCATTTAGATTTTTTAATCCTTATTCATTAGATGTCATGGGAAAAACTTTGAAACCTGAACAATGTAAAATATTAAATAAATATAATTAAAAACCTTTAAAAGGTATTTTTACCTACGAATATTTAACTGGAGATATAAATAGAATAAATGAAATAATGCAAGAACATCAAATTTCTTCACGTGACAAATTTAAATCAACATTACAACAATCACAACTATCTGAAGAAGATTATGCAGAAGCTGAAAAGAATTGGAGAGAGTTAAATTGTAGAACAATGTATGATTATACAATGAAATATCTTCAGATAGATGTATTAATCCTTGCTGATCTTTTTGAAAATTTTCGTGATATGTGTATAGAATATTATGGAATAGATCCATGTTATACAGGTTTAACATGGTTGGCAGGATTAAAACATACAAATGTTAAACTTAAATATTATAAAGAAAGTTCTTATGATAAATTATTATTTTTTGAATCTGGAATTAGAGGTGGTGTTTCATCTGTTCTAGGTAATAGATATGTTAAATGTTATAATAAGAAAGTAAATCCTGATGATTATGGTTATTTAGAAATTTTCCAGAAGAAAAAGATCAATTTATAAAATTGTTTAATCAAAATATAGAATGACTTATATCAAATGAAGAGAGTCAAGCAGCAGTTCATGAATTCATGAGAGAAAACTATTTGTTGTATTATGATTTTAATAGCTTATATTCTTCTTGCATGATACAAGAATTACCAACAGGTGAAATGGAATGGATAACCATTCTTGAATACGAACCTACATTAGATGGTGAAAATAATTATGGTTATATATATGAAGTTGATTTAGCATACCCTGATTATATAAAAGGCGCAACAAAATATTATCCTTTCTGTCCCGAAAACAAAATTCCCAATATAGAAGATTTTTCAGATTATCAAAAATCTTTAATTCCTAAGAAATACAGGCCAACAAAAAAACTTATGTTAACACAAAGTAATAAAGGAAAGTATGTTGTTGAAGGAAGAATGCTAGATTGGTATTTAGATCATGGAATGATTCTTTTTAAAATTCACTGGAAACTAGAGTATAGAAAATCTAGGTGGTTAGAAGATTATATAGAGTTCAATATTGAAAAACGTAAAATAGCTAAAAGAAATAAAGATGATTGTAATGACAGAAGAACAAATTTTCGTACTTCGCCTTTTATTAACGCAATAACAATTCAATCTGAAATGATAATACAACGTTTATACAAATGAAAGAAAAAATTACAAAACGAATTTACATATTACCTTTAACTGTACAGGATAAACCACGGCCACGCAAGAAGAAATGTCTGTTCACCGTTCCACGCAAAGTAAAGTCACGTAGTGAAAGCAAATTGCTGATGATCTGATGTTCACGATGTTCACAATACAATAAACACGGACAAATGAAATGAAGGCAGATCGCACTCACAACACACATCGCACGCATCGAATATAACAATGTAACATGAAAATGACGCAATGATGACAATGACAATAACGATGACAATAATAACTAACAACAAACGACCAAGACCTACACCCCCGCCTGTGGCAAACACTTAAAAAAATCAAAAAAATAGGAAAAAGTGTGAAGCCAACAAAGAGTATCAGTACCAGTATCGTATTGAAATTATAAAAAAAATATGAAGCTCTATATTACTGAAAAAAAAATGAAGAAATTTCAAAAGGCAGCTAGGGCAAATTACCTAATTCGAAAGCAGAAGATAGAAGACAGACTTTTGTAATAGGTCTAACAAGAAAAGAATAGCGTTTATTTTTTACGTCGTAAACCTTGATCTTGACCGACCTTACCAACCAATCACTACTTGAATATGCCTCCTCAACTATACCCATTTGCCATTTCCCGCGTGCTTGATTTCTGTCGATGAGAAGTAACACATCTCCTTTGTCAATATTTTCTCTCTGTTTGGTCCATTTGTTTCTTTGCATTAACGTTGGAATATAATGTCTCATCCAATTTTCCCAAAATTCGTTAACGAGGGCTTGTACTTGATTCATTTTCTGTAATTTACCACTGGTCAAAATGAATTGGGGAACTTCAACGTTATTATGTCCGCATAAAAAATGGTTCGGGGAAATTGGCGGTTCATCTAATACTGATGTACTGGATGGATATAAGGGCCGCGAATTAACGAGATTGGCAATTTCTGACAAAATGTCCTCCAAACTTCCTCACGCTTCTTAGCATAGCCACAAACACCGGCTAAAGTATTCCTGACAGAACGTATCATTCTCTCAACAGCACCATTGTGATGGCTTGCACCAGGAGGTAAAAATTTCCGCGTGAATTCACATTTTCGTTGAGCAGCAAATTCTTGAATTTCCTCTTTATTCCAGTTTTGTATCACTTCAGTAAGAAATTTCTGGGCTCCCACGAAGTTAGTCCCATTGTCTGATATAACAATCCCTGCATGACCACGTATGGTTGATAATCTACGGAATGCTAGCAAAAAACTTTCGGTTGATGCATCACAAACAAGCTCTAAATGTACAGCGCGTACAGTGAGACAAGAAAAAATGCAACCATATCCGTCTGACGTAGAATTCCTTGCATAGATAACTTTGAAAGGCCCAAAATAATCGATAGCGGTATGATAGAACGTAGGAGTATAAAGTTCAGTTCTTATACTAGGTAGATCAGCCATGAACTGCTCACTGCTTTTACCTCTTAATTTTCTGCACTTGACACATTTTTTAGTGATTTCTTGGCAAAGTTTGCTGCATCTTGTTACCCAAAACTTTCGTCTCATCTCTGCCAGTGTGCGTTTATATCCAGGATGAGCCAGATCTTGATGACATTTCTTTGCCAGCAGCATAGAAAGACGATGTGAGCCATCTAAAATAATTGGGTATTTCTCAGCATACGATATTCCCATGTTGCCCAATCTTCCCTTGGCCCTTATTATGCCGTCATCGTCGAACGGACTTAATGAAACTAAATTCGATTTGTCCAACGTCCTCTGCGCGTCCAGGAAAATATATTTTTCTGCCGCTTCTAATTCTTTCATAGATAAGAACTTGCTTGACGAAGGTTTCCTTTTGCATGCATCTATGAATCTCAAGACCCATCCCATCACATTTCTCAGTCTCTCAAATGTAGAAATCTAGTATAATCGATAAATCTAGTAGTCTCTTCGCTAGAAAGATCGGAAACTGTATTAACAGACCTTTTCTTTTCGCTGTCAAAATTTTCCGATATTTTCATCTTATTAGCTGGCCATTCCTCCTCACTTAGTGAAAGAAATTGAGGTCCTTTTATCCAATTATCCAAGTCTTTGACACATATTCCTTTCGACAACTAGTCCGCCGGATTCAAAAGACTGGGCACATGTCTCCAAATAGATGGATCAAAAGTCCTCTGAATTTCTCCGACTCGAACTTGAACAAATGGCTTAAACTCTTTTGAATTACAATTAATCCATGAAATAGCCGTCATACTATCAGTCCAAAGGATAACATTGTCGATCTTATACCGTAATGCTTTTAAAACAGTTTGAGCAAGGCGAGACAACATTGTACAGGCCATAAGTTCATATCGCGGAATCGTTTGAGCTTTGATGGGTGTGACGTTAGCCTTGGCAGCAACAAAGCCACATTCATAAGAGCCATCTTGCAAGGTCCACCTTAAAAATATGCAAGCCCCATAAGCTGTCTCACTTGCGTCAGGAAACCCGTGAAATTGTACTCCCTGAGAATCTTGAGGTTTAATACATCTTTGAAATTTGAAATCACTTGCATCACTCAAACTTTTAAACAAACCAGTATGACCATCTAGATTGACTTTGTCGTCCCATTTTAAGCCCCTTTGCCATAGATCCTGCAAAAATATTTTTGCCCTTATAGAAATTGGAGCGATTAAGCCTAGCGGATCCCAGTGAGACGCAATAAAACCAAATACTTGCCTCTTCGAAGGATTGTCATTCAATGGTTTGACTCGGTTTATCAAACTAATCACATCCTCGTTTTTATCCCAGTAATATCCCAAAACCGTACAACTATGCTTATCAGTTTGATCGATTGATGAAATATTGCTGTTCCACTTTTTGATCGCAAATCCTCCTTGATTTAAAGCGTTTTCGATACCTTCAAGTATTTCTCTGACTTGCAGCAAGTCGTCATTAGATTCTGCAATGTCATCAACGTACCGCCCATTTCTTAATATTTCCTTGATAACTGGTTTATCTGAAGCAAAATCTTCGGCAACTTTCAGCATGACGTAGCCAGCTATATCAGGGCTAGACCGGTCACCAAAAGGTACTCTCGTCATTTGATAAGTCGTTGGCTGCTTACTAAGATCGCAATCCCTCCAGAGAAACCGATGGAACTTTTGATCTTCATAAAGAATACTTATCTGATGGAACATTTTTTGGATGTCCCCTGTTACTGCAATCTTCTCTTCCCTAAATCTCATGATCACGTCAATCAATGAATTAGTGTAGTTCGGGCCTTCAAGTAGTAAATCATTCAGTGATATACCGTTGCATTTTGAGGCAGCATCAAAGACTATTCGGTAGGGTGTAGATTCTTTTTCTTCTCTGATTACTACATGATGAGGTAAATACCATCCACTAGACGCGTTGATTTCTTCTTCAGACACTGGTTTAAGCAAATCCATCACTAAATAGCTTCTCAATTTGTCCTGCATAGTACTGCTTGAGCTTTGGATTTCTAAGTAACTGCTTCTCAATATTTTTAAGTCGTTGGAAAGCTACATCGTAATTGTTTGGTAAAGCATTAGAGTCACCCTTCCAAGGCAGTTTCACGCAGTATCGTCCGTCAACATATTCGATGGATTGATTTATTTTTTTACTGAATAAATCTTCCTTTTCACACTTTTCGCAAACCGGGGATCTAACACCCATACTTTCAGTTTCAAAATCTTTTGCAAGAGGCTCTGTATCAATTTGAATGAGGTTTATTGCAGGTGCTGAATTACGTGACTCTCCACCAATAATAGCCCAACCTAGTGGTGTCCTTTTTGCTAATCTACCTTGATAGTTTTCTACTATCTCCAAATCTTTATGAACAGCGGGGATATCTACTCCCAATAAAAGGTCAACTTTGCCGCCTTCCTGCAAGAATTGATCGGGCTCTATCATAGAAAAACTCTCCAGTACGGTTTTTTCAATAGGTAACATATCTGCACAGATAGTAGGGAGCTCATAGCAATCGACAAAGAATCTAGGTTCCCCTTCCGTGATTGAAGAAAATTCAATTGATAACTTCCTTGAATGGCTACTCTCACTGCTACCACCTGCAACAGTAAATTCTATCCTTTCCTTAGGTCCCGACAAACCGACTTTGTTTGCGAAGGATTTCCGGACCAGAGATTGCATGCTCGCACCATCAAGTAATGCATTAGCAACGAACCTATCGCCATGCCTGTTATACACATGTATCTTCACTGTCGGTAAATGTATACGGCCTTTACATACTTTCATCGTATTAATTGACTTTGAATCAGTATCAGTCTGTACCTCATCTACATTTGATACGTTGCGTATGTCTTCATGTAATAGGAAACTATGTTTGTATTTGCAACCCTTAACGCCGCAAACTTTATTCCGGTAGCAATCTTTTCTCAAATGACCTTTTTTAAGACAGTTGAAACAGGCATTTGCTTCCAGAACACATGCTTTTCGTTCTTGTATATTCTTCTTGATGAAAATGGGGCATTTCCAAATCGGGTGATTACCGCGGCAAAGCCAGCATGTCTGTTCACGAGTCTCACTTCTTTGATAACTGAACACTTGAAATCGCTTTTGATCTTTAGTTTCCTTAGCCTCGGTAGATGAAAAAACATTCCTCCGTACTTTAGTTTCCTCATCCAACCAACGAGAAAATTCCGCAATCGAGTTTCCATTCCTAGCTCGTTTGTACAAAACTACATCTTCAGAATCAAGTTTGCTCAAAAGTTCATTCAGAACGAATATATTATTTGCCTGTGTATACCTGTTTATCTCTTCCATCTTTTTCAGAAATTCTCGTACTCTATTAGCGAATTGTGAAAATGCATTGAAATCTCCTTTTCTCACTTGTTTCATACTTCGTACATCCTTAAGTAAGCAATCTGCAATACTTTCAACACAACCGTATCTAGCATCCAGGTGATTCCACGCTGCCCCGTAGGTAGAAAACCCATCCAAATCATGCTTAGCTCTACCACTTAGAGCGAGTTTGAGTCTCAGCAAGTAGTAAGCAAAACTCCACTTCTGGACCGCGCAAGATGGCCGCCATCGCTGAGTCCCCCCCCCCTCTGGCACGGCAGAGTGTCGTGGTCGGCCGCCGTGGTGCTTCGTGTCTGAGTCCCCCCCCTCTGGAACGATAGAGTGTCGTGGTGGACTTGGGCGACCGCCAGGATTAGTCTTGAGGCTATAGTGTGTGATGTTTTTGGTGCAATCTGCTGAATGTTGGGTTGTAAAATGGGTTGTTTCGAGTGGAAGGAGTGGTCGGATGAGAAAACGGAGGTCGGATTCGTGTTCAGCGTGAAATTCTGCATCGGTAGGGTGAGTTTCAAGGCAATCGGTGAGAAAAAATTTTTCTTCAAAATTTTAACAGAGTTAGAATTTGGGACGTTTTGGTGTGTAGCGTCCAAACGAAGCATCGGATGAGAAAACGGAGGTCAGATTCGGATTCAGCGTGAAATTCTGCATCGGTAGGGTGAGTTTCAAGTCAATCGGAGAGAAAAAATTTTCGGCTGACGTCCCCCCCCCCTGGACAGCTTGCTTCCAGTGGACGGATTTTGTCGTGCAATAGCTCGTTTGAAAGCTAAGAGTGAGACAAATTCAGTGAAAGAATCGGCTTGTTCCTATCTGTCTTCGTTCAAAAGTTAGAGCGGTTACAAGATTTTAGGTCGGAGCTCGCTCACCTGAAAAAATCCTAAGTGTCAGAGTGACTTTGTATGGGTAAAATTTTGAACATTTTCCAAAGTGTGGAATTTCGACCTGGGACCGCCACCAAAACATTTTTCATCAAATTTCACTGACCCCCCCCCGACAGCAATCTTCTAACTTTGGTTCTAGTGGACGGATTTTGTCTTACAGCTACTCGTTTGAAAGAGGAGAAAAAACTGCTCGACAACATTTTTTGTTGCGAGTCAATCGGACCAGCCGTTCACAAGTTAGAGCGGTTACAAGATTTTAGGTCGGAGCTCGCTCACCTGAAAAAATCCTAAGTGTCAGAGTGACTTTGTATGGGTAAAATTTTGAAAATTTTCCAAAGTGTGGAATTTCGACCTGGGACCGTCACCAAAACATTTTTCATCAAATTTCTGTGAATGAGGGGGGGGAGGTCAGTGAAATTTGATGAAAAATGTTTTGGTAAAGGTCCCAGGTCGAAATTCGGAAGTTTTAAATTTTTCAAAATTTTCACCACACTGGAGCTCTCACACTTAGGAATTTTTTCACTTGTGGAATGTTACATGGACATGTGCTGGCGGACCAACTTCCCGTGGTCATATGAGAATGGTTCAGGTGTCATATTGTAAAGAATGATGAGACAAATCGTTTGCAACAAACCGCATGTCGCTACGATGAATACTTTCGGAGATAGAGCCATTTTAAGTTTTCTTCCGAGCATATATAAACCCCCGACAACGTAAGTCTGATCACTTCATCGAAAGACGAGGTAAGCGACGGTCGTCGCTCTGAGCTCCCGATATCGGGTGCAAAGGACTCTATCTTTTGAAGTAGGCAACCTATCTTGCTACTTCAAAGTTTGTATGATAGAGTTTGATAGTGTCTTTACTACTGATAAAATTTTTTAAAAGTAGTATGAGTAGTAAAATGCGGAATTTTTTAAAAATTCTTAATTTTCAGTTTTTTCAAAGTTTTAACATATAGACTAAGGTTTTCAAGTATCCTGAGTTCAAATCTGCTATCAGATTTGAAATTTAACTAAGTCTAAGGCAGCTTTGAGGGGTTAGATCCCAGCTACTGATCACTACCTTTGACTCGGCGTTCCTGTTACCACTTCGGGGCAGTGACAATGATGTCTTCAGCTGTAAAGAGCGGGTATCGGGGAAGATCTCTCACTTCCCTAGTGATCAGTACAAGGCCTTCGGGCTGTCGACGGGATCGAGTGCCACTCACTACACTCACATCTATCATTCCTCACTAAGTGTTGATATTATGTTGAATGTTGACTAAGTTGAATGTTGAATGATGATATTATGTTCTAGGCTGTATACTACATTCAAATCTGCTATCAGAAATTTAACTAAGGCAGCTTTGAGGGGTTAGATCCCAGCTACTGATCACTACCTTTGACTCGGCGTTCCTGTTACCACTTCGGGGCAGTGACAATGATGTCTTTAGCTGTAAAGAGCGGGTATCGGGGAAGATCTCTCACTTCCCTAGTGATCGGTACAAGGCCTTCGGGCTGTCGACGGGATCGAGTGCCACTCACTACACTCACATCTATCATTCCTGACTAAGTGTAATGCTTTAGGAATATGACTGTACTACATGATTCAAAACTTATACTAATTTCATTATCTTACAGTTAACGAGAAATCTGAGTACTGACAGCAAAAATGGTGAACAACGATAGAAATAAGAAGTTTCATATTAAAATGTGCGTATGCGGTAGAATCAACCGCCGAGACGGTCTCAGGGACCACATAAGGAAGGCAGGGGCCGACCACATGGTTATCCTGAATAGGGTTGCCTGTGTGAAGTGCAGGGTGCTGTTGGTTGTTGGGCAGGAGGCCGAGTTTTATCGGAGGCATGGTGAGTGTACAGGAGGGTTGGTGACCGATTTGAGATTTGTGGAGTTGATGAATGCTGAGAAGGAGCGAATGTTGGAGAAAGAGGCCAAGAATGTTGTTGAGAATGCTAGTGGGAATGTTGTTGAGAATGCTAGTGGGAATGCTGTGGAGAATGCTAGTGGGAATGCTGTGGAGAATGAGGTAGAGAATGCTGTGGCCGGTTTGAAGGCTGACAAGTGGCGGAAGAGAGTGTTTGAGAGTGATGATGAGGATGATGTGGATTTGGATAGGGAGCGAGTGAGGAAGTGTGTGAGGAAGTTGAGCTCTTCGTCATCGGAGGTATCCAATATTGTTATTAGCGACCCCCCGAAGAGCTCATCTTCCCCAATAGTGAAGGGTGGTGGGGTACGGAAGCAGTCGGCGCGGTGGGATGAGGACATGGAAAAGAAGCATGTGTCGCAGCAAGCGGCACATGCTTTGTTGGTAGATCGCTACGAAAGTTTGAGGAAGGTGAATGAGAGAACGTTGAGTGAGTTGAGTGAGCTGAAAATGAAGGAGGTGAAATGTAAGGAGGTGGCAGATGAGAATATCCGTATGAGGCGTGTTGTGAAAGAGTTGAAGGAGAATGTGCGAGTGTTGGAAGACAAGAATGATGAGTGTGAGAGGAGGGCGAGTGCTGCGGAGAGGAGAATGGGAGAGGCAGAAGCGAAGTTTGAGGAGATGATGAAGGAGATGAGTGTGTTGAGAGCGAGGAATGTTGAGTTGGAGAGGACTGTGGCTCGGCGGGGTGATGAGAGGCAGGCGTGTGAGAAGTTGGAGCGCATGAGGGGTGAGTGGGAACGTGTGAATGAGGATCGTTTGTTTGAGTTCCACATCCCTATTCGGGATAACCATCTGGCCGGCGAAGTCCTCGTCAATAAAAGCCTGGACGAAAGCATTGTATGCTATCATGGACATCCGAGCAATAAATGCCTCCACGCTACACTAAGAATGCGCGGGCATCTCCACAAATTTTCAATCAGGAAGCCCGCGAGACTGCCTAAGGATGACTAACTTGGTAAGTGAAAAAGTAAATAAGATAGTATATCCTATTCTAATACATATCATTTTCATTGCAGATCTTTGCCTGCCTTCACCACCCCATCAATTTACTCCCGAGAACGAACCATCGGCTCTCTTAAGGGCCACCTAGGGGCAAGACATGATAGAACCTCCACGCGGTTTGCCCTGGGCAGTCTTCGGACTGGCGAATACTATCATTAAGTTGAATCTGCTATCAGTCAACTTGAACGTTGCGTCGCGTTAGAAAGGTATATAAACCACTGCCTCTCATTTCATTTCATTTCATTTCAATCATGCAGACGCCGAACAGTCAAGTCAGCTCTCCTCGCGGACCGCAGTTAAGGCCGCGAAATTTATTTGAGGAGTTTGTCAGGCTAGAGGAGCAAGACAGAGTTTTTAATAATCTTGCTCGGATTGGCAATCCGATGACAGCAACTCGCTACATTCCAATTTTTAGCCATGTGCCAGCTAGTGTGGAAGTCGACAGTGCTACCAAAGAGAGAGTCAAAGACTCTCTCAGCAGAATTGGTAGGGTGTAAGATGACGTTACTCCCGAGAACGAACCATCGGCTCTCTTAAGGGCCACCATGGGGCAAGACATGATAGAACCTCCTCGCGGTTTGCCCTGGGCAGTCTTCGGACTGGCGAATACTATCATTAAGTTGAATCTGCTATCAGTCAACTTGAACATTATGCAGTCGATTGCTATCCCTGAAGCATTCTGATTCGCTGTTGAGCAATTCATTGTTGAAAACCCTATATAAGCCAGAAGATTGTAGCGCTTCTCATTCAATTTGAAGTCACGATGGAAGCGACATCTGCCGACAACATTCCCGTCTTCACCGATGAAGACAACGGCATTCCCAACTTCATCATCCTCGACGAGTGGGATGAAGAGGATGAGAAGAAGGGGAAGATCAAGAAGATCATTTGGACGGATGAGGTGTGGACTCCTAAAACCACCCGCATCCGAAAGGTGCCAGATGCACCAGTACGACCTCGGCGGTATAGGGTCTATGACAACCTAGCTGTCATACCTATTGACTATTCAAGCCAATAGTCAACTTAATTGACACCATTGACACCGAGAACGAACCATCGGCTCTCTTAAGGGCCACCATGGGGCAAGACATGATAGAACCTCCTCGCGGTTTGCCCTGGGCAGTCTTCGGACTGGCGAATACTATCATTAAGTTGAATCTGCTATCAGTCAACTTGAACGTTGCAAATGAAGTTCGGTGTAATACTTCCTTTCGACGGGCGTTCCTGTAAAGGGCGGCGGTGAAACCCGTAGCTATGTATACCGCAAGGGACATTCGGCAATGGTCAATCTTGTTAAACCTCTCTGCGTCATGTTTGCAAGTGATTGCCTCTGTCTCAACGTAGTATGCATTCGCGTCAGGGCGACATTTAGCCAACTGTCGAAGGTTGCCTAAAACTTTCCATTGCATACGTTATGAGAACCATGAGTTCTACCTGTCTCTATCAATGAGACGAATTGATGAATGGAATGAAATGGGAGGACACTCACGCGCCACACGCAACATAACACACTTCTCTCTTCCGTAGTGTAACAAGCTCTTTACACATGGATCGCAGTCGATTGCTATCCCTGTATCAGAAGTGTAAGCTATCTTAATTTATTTGACACTATTTTATCTACCATCATCGTCCATATGAAATGTTTTTAGATTTACAAGTTAGACTAAGCGTGCTACTATTTCCAAATGAAAAAGTATACATGGTTAAATCATCCACTTAAGCCCATCCGTAGTCTAACAAGCTCTTTACACATGGATCGCAGTCGATTGCTATCCCTGTATCAGAAGTGTAAGCTATCTTAATTTATTTGACACTATTTTATCTACCATCATCGTCCATATGAAATGTTTTTAGATTTACAAGTTAGACTAAGCGTGCTACTATTTCCAAATGAAAAAGTATACATGGTTAAATCATCCACTTAAGCCCATCCGTAGTCTAACAAGCTCTTTACACATGGATCGCAGTCGATTGCTATCCCTGTATCAGAAGTGTAAGCTATCTTAATTTATTTGACACTATTTTATCTACCATCATCGTCCATATGAAATGTTTTTAGATTTACAAGTTAGACTAAGCGTGCTACTATTTCCAAATGAAAAAGTATACATGGTTAAATTATTCACTAAAACCCCATTCAAGTAAGTCAGTGTGAAAGCAAAGATAATACGAAATAAACATTTATTATGGCATGTATTTCAAAAGGTCTTCATCGTCAATATCGTCCCAGAGTCTGGCTTCACATAGATCACAAAAACAGTTGAGCTGCTTTAAACGTTCTTCTGCAGCGTCCCTCACTTTCTCAATGTACGCCCACTCCGCCACGGTTCGCGGTTGGGAGTTAGGGGTGTACCACTCCCATATTTGATGCAAGTGCGACTTGCTGGTCATCTCCATCACCCCTTCGGCATCATATTGTAAATATTTCAACCGTATGCCTGTTAGGTCGGGCAACTCCTCTTCATCCTCCTCCGATAATGATAACTTTCGTATATTGTCGAGATTGTATGTCTTCTCCACCTTCGCCTTTCTTGGTGCATTTGGTGTAACGAGCACCTTTGCTGATGTATATGGAGAGGAGAACTCCAATGCGGTATTTGGTGTTGTTGGAGGACTTGTCATGTTGTCTTTGAAATGCTGACTTTGAATAATGATAACTTTAACATTTTTCTAATTCTTAAGTATACACAAGCAGCCAATCAGAATGAACATCCAATGAATGAAGAGGATGAAAGTATATAAGCAAAGTGACATTCAGGTCATTTCATTTAATATGTGAATCATACAAGTGACGAACGCACGATCTCTC